>JAJIBD010024708.1:0-207536 GCA_021461705.1 Cryptotis parvus | reverse complement strand
GTTTGCTAGTATTTTTTTGAAGACCTTAACATCTGTGTTCATCAGGGAGATTGGTCTGTAATTTTCTTTCTTTGTGATGTTTCTCCTTGCTTGGGTATCAGGGTGATATGTGACTCGTAGAAGCTGTTTGGGAGTGTTTCTGTTCCTTCTATTTCCTGGAAGAGCTTGAAAAGGACTGGGTGTAGGTCCTCCTTAAAGGTTTGGTAGAATTCACTAGTGAATCCATCTGGACCTGAGCTTTTGTGGACTTGGGCAGACTTTTAATTACTGTTTCTATTTCCTCAATGGTGATAGGCTTATACAGGTATTGCAGGTCTTCTTGTTTCAGCCGTGGGAGGTTATAGGACCTCAGGATTTTACCCTTTTTTTCTAGGTTATCATGTTTTATGGCATACAGACTCTCAAAGTAATCTCTGATGATCTTTTGGATTCTGTGGTTTCTGTTGTGATGTCCCCCTTTTTCATTTCTGATTCTGTTTATTTGGGTTCTCTCTTTTCCTGTCCTTACAAATCTTGCCAGTGGTTTGTTGATCTTGTTTATTTTTTTTCAAAGAACCAGCTCTTTTTTAAAGTTTTTTTGGGTTTCCAGCTCATTGATTTCCTCTCTAAGTTTTATTATTTCCTTCTTTCTGTGTGGGTTGGGCTCATTTTGTTGGCCTTTTTCTAAGATTTTTGAGCTGTGAAGTCAGGTTATTTATGTGGGCCCCCTTTTTTTTTCCCTGATGAATGCTTGCAGAGCTATGAACTTTCCTCTTAACACTGCTTTTTTTGTTTCCCCCATGTTCTGAGAGTTGGTGGATTCATTTTCATTTCTGTCCAGGAATCTTTGGATTTCTGTTTGATTTCTTCTATGGCCCATTGGTTGTTCAGCAGTGAGCTGTTCAGTATCCAGGTGTTTGCCTTGATCCTCTGCTTTTGTTTGTCCTTAACTTCCATTTTAAGTGCATCATGGTCTGAAAAGATGGTTGACACAATTTCTATCTTCATAATTTTATAGAGGTATGCTTTGTGGCTGAACACATGGTCTATCTAGGAGAATCTTTCATGTGCCCTGGAGAAAAATGTGTATTCAGCTTTTGGGGATTAAAAGTCCTGTATCTGTATATATCAGCTAGCTCTTTTCTTCCATTTCTTCTTCAGGGCCAGTATTTCTCTGGTGAGTTTCAGTCTTGTCGATCTATCCATAGTTAAAAAAAGCAGTGTTGAAGTCTCCAATTATTATTGTGCTACTGTTAGTGTTTTCTTTGAGGTCAATTAGCAGTTGTTTTAAGTATTTTGCTGGCTATAGTTGGGTGCATATATGTTTAGTAGTATGATTTCTTCATGATATAAATACCTCTTAATTATCAATAAATGGCCTTCATTGTCCTTCCAACCTTTTTAGCCTGAAGTCTATATTTTCAGATACTAGTATATGGCCACACCAGCCTTTTTGGAGAAGTTGTTTGTGTGGAGGAATTGTCTTCTAGCCTTTGACTTTGAGTCTGTGTTTGCTATGATTATTCAGATGTGTTTCTTGTAGGCGGCAAAATGTTGGATTCAGTTTTTAACCATTTTTGCCACTCTGTGTCTCTTAATTAGTGCATATAGACCATTGACATTGAGAGAGATTATTGTCAGCTGATTTTGTGCCATCTTTCTGTTGGAAAGTGTTTTTGGGGGTTCTGTCTTGTTTAACAGTACACCCTACTATCCATCTTTACAGTCAGTTTTGAATCTAAGAAGTTCCTGAGTTGTTGTTTATCCATGAAGTTGGAATCTTTCATTCACATCTGAATCTAAGTCTAGCTGGGTAAAGAATACTTGGTGAGGCCTGCAGTTCATTGAGCTTTTTCACAATATCCCACCTTTTTTTTTTCTCCTGGGAGTATTTCACCTGAGAAGTCTGCTATAAATCTTAGGGATACTCCTTTGTATGTGATTTCCTTCTTTGATCTTGCTTCTTTCAGTATTCTATCCCTGTCTATTGTTTTTGTCATTCTAATTGGATGTGTCTTGGAGTATTCTATTGGGATTTCTTTTAGCTGGTATTCTACAGGCCTTCTGAATATGGGAGTGTGCATTCTTCAGTTCAGGAAACTTCTCAAAAATGATGGCTTTGACAGTTTCTTCTTCATCAGAGTTTTCTTCTTGCCCTCCCTGGACTCCTATGATCCATATGCTGTTCCTTTTGGCTACATCCCAATTATCCCTTGTAGTCTGTTCATTAGTTGTCTTTTTTTTCCATCTTCTGCTGTTGTCTAGAGAATCTTTCAAACTATTTGTTCGAGAGATCACTAATTTTTCTTCAGAAGTTGTTACTCTGCTTTGAAGGCCTTCCAGTGTGTTTTTCATTTCACTTACCACATTTTAAATATCTGTCAATCTTGCTTGTATTTTGGTCTGCAATTGACTCACTTCTGCTCTCATGCCCTCTTGTATTTTATTGACTTTGTTTTCCATTGCATTTTTTGGGTTTTGGATGCATCCTTAACATTTCCTTGTCAAGTTCCTTATCAGAAAGGTTGTATAGCTCATCATTTTTGCTTGGCTCAACTGGCTGAAGATGATTTCACTCACTGATCTTCGTGGAATTCTGAGTAGCTTTACCATAACAACCATTGTAGTTTGCACATGTGTGCTCTTGGGTGGCTAGATTGTACAGGTAATAGGTGTCTGGGTTGTTTGCAGAGTTTGGGATGGGTGGTAAGGAGTGTAGGGACAAATGCTAACTGTTATCTTAGGTAAGAAAAATAGTAACTAGTTCATGTGGTTTTCAGTTTTGGGATGTTGGTGGATGGTTTTCCGGGTTGCCCGGGTTCAAACACATCTGTTAGTGAGAATGGAAAGTGTCTGCCGGAGCTGGGAGGGAAGTGGTCTGGCAGCACATCCAAGGCTCTGTGCACCTCGGCCTTGTTAGTGGAAGTTCCGGCCATTTATCCTGGCACTGAGAGGCTCTGCGTGGGCCCACGGCCCAAACACACCTAGTAGGGGAGATGTGAAGTGTTTTGCGGGAGCTGGGAGGGAAGTGGTTCATAAGTAGGTCCAGGCTTGTTGTGTGTCTGTCGGCGTTGGTGAAAGTTCTGGCCTTTTACCCAGGGACTGAGTGTTTCCAGAGGTTGCCCGGGGCTCAAGATATTGATGTTTTAAACATAGAATTTTCAACCAGGTAAATTCACTAAAAAGAGGCAGAATATTTATGACTCAAATATGATAATAAAATGATTTCTCACATCATGTTTAGTTCAATGACTATAAGATCTTATTTCCTTCAGAAATTTCAAAAGCTTGAAATTATAATGAAAATATTTCAGTTGTGGACTATTGCAGTACACTGTAGTCCAGAGTCTCTGCATCTTGCCTAGAGTTACCTCCTGCAGGCTACTTTGTTGATAGAGGCAGGAAAACAGTTTTAGATCTGTAGCTCTATGTGGGAGTATATATTTCCACGTACTCTATGTGAGCTAGCATAAATATTTTCTCTCATACTACCACAATCATCATTGAACTAAACAAATTTTACCAGCACTTTTATCTGGCTACGTTGGAACTCTAAGTATAATATAGTTATAATTAGATCAGAGAGAAATGCTGTTTGCCTCCAAGCAAAAGTAGCTCTCTAATAAGTCTAAAAACTAATATCCAAAACAATATGAAGGTAAGGATCTTGTGATGGCTGGGATAAATATATACCTGGCTGTAGAATATCCGGGGTACAGATACATGCTCTTCCCCCCCACTCTGCGTAGGGCCTGCAGGGGAAACTTCAAGGGCAGACCTTGGGTGTGGCAATATTAACATTTCATTGGGACAGGTGAGGTCCTGGGAGAAGCAAGCCTGAAGGAATTGGCCTTAACTGCTAACCATTGATGTGGGACAGTCTGGGCTGAAACGAAATAAAAGCAGTAGCCTTCTCTCTCCTCGCTCTCTCTCTTCCTCTTTGCTCTCTTCCTCTGCTTTCCACTCCCTCTCTGCTCTTTGGACTTAGCCCGTGGTAGCAGTCATCTTGCCAGGATTCTAAACTTATATGTGTCCAATGCCAGCCAAGAACCTAAAGACTAGGGGATTCCTATTATTGAATTGTATACCAGAACCTGTGAGAGTAAAAACCTTTGTAGGCGTTGCTGGATTCGTCAGTCTTTCTCTGACCACCAGCTGCTGATCCCCTGAGGAGAAAGAGATTCATCCCTCCACCCTGCTCCCGATTTTGTTGGGAATCCCGCATTCTCCATCATAGGCCATATACACTTTAATCATCATTTTCCCTACCTTCGTACACATCAGAATCAAAATGTTGACTTTGTCGGTTGATGGGAAAGAATTTTGTAAAATATTTAGAAATAAAGTTTACTTTGGGGCCGGAGGCGATAGCCCAAGCGGGTTGGGCGTTTGCCCGCAGGCGGCCAACCTGTGCTTCCCGGGTTGATCCCCGCATCCCATCTGTTCCCCTGAACACCGCCAGGAGTAATTCCTGAGTGCAGAGCCAGGAGAAACAACTGTGCATTGTCGGGTGTGACCCAAAAAAAAAGCAAAAAAAAAATAATAATAATAATAAAGTTTACTTTGATTTTCTTAATAATCTGTGCGATCTGTTTATACATAGCCACATATGAACTATAATATTCAGAACAATGTAATGCACTAGGGATTTACTGTCGTTGACTTATTTCTCTTGACTACACAAGTAATTATATGATTTACTTTAAATAGCTCTCTCTTTTGGTCTTAAAAATATAATAATAACTCCATTGCATAAATAAATCCATCGCATATATTTGTCATTCTGGGAAGGAAATACAAGCTTATATACAACATCATTCAATATATATTTTAATTTTAAAATTAAAATTAATTTTAAAGATCCTAAATAATATTCATTTCTTTAAAGATAGAGTGAAATAATGGTTTGGCCAAAGAGTTTCTAATCAGAAATAATAACAAGATAGGAAACTTCATCAGGACTAAAATTGTTAATATAATCTGATATTAGGTGAAGAGTAAACAGTAAAGCAGGATGAAAAGGCAACATATAGTTCTATTTTCCTTCATATATTTTTGAATGACATCATTTGCTTGAAGAAAAAAAAAGCTTTGTGAATCAAGTTCTTAAAGGCCTGTTTCACTTGCTGGTTCCTTAGGGTATAGATGAAAGGATTCAATAAAGGGAGCAACTGAGGTATTAAGCACAGCTACTCCTTTGCTTAAGGTCACCCTGTCAGTGGCTGATGGCTTTATGTACATGAAAATGCAGCTCCCATAAGAAATGGAAACCACTATCATGTGGGAAGAGCAGGTAGAGAAAGCTTTTTCCTTTGCTGAGCAGAGGGGAATTTAAGAATGGTCTTGATGATATAGCCATAGGAGAGAATGACCAGCAACAATGTGACCATTAATGTCACTAGCGCCAGGACAAAGGACATTAGCTCTAATAAATGTGTATCTGAGCAAGAGATCTGCAGGAGTGGAGAAGCATCACAAATGAAATGATCGATGACATTGGAATCACAGAATTCCAGTTGGAGTCCCAAAATTACTGGAGGGAAAATAATTAGGAGCGCAGCTACCCAAGAGCTGATCACAAGTTGATGGCAAACTCTGTTGCTCATGATGGTGGTGTAATGCAGAGGTTTACAGATAGCCACATAGCGGTCATAGGACATAGCTGCCAGGAGATAAAAATTCAGTTACTCCTAAAAAGATAAAAAAAAATAACTGAGTCAAGCAACTCATGTAGGAAATAGTTCTATCCTTTGTCACAAGGCTCACCAAGAATGGTGGTATGCATACAGTTGTAAATGAGATTTCCAAGCAGGAAAAGTTTCGTAGGAAGAAATACATTGGGGTCTTAAGGTGGGAATCCAGGAGAGTGAGAACGATGATGGTTAAGTTTCCAGTCACACTCAACATGTAGGTAAAGAATAGAAAGAGGAAAATTACAATCTGCAACTGAGGGTCATCTGTCAGACCTAAAAAGAATAAATTCCGTTTGCATTGAAGAATTCTTCATTTCTCCATGTGAGTTTAATTAAAGTAGTTAAAAAATAATTCGGGTGGAAAAAAGGATGCTTAGGAGAGAATCTACTATTTACACATTGATCACTAACAATTACGCACTGTGTTCATAGATTTATACAATTAAAATGTATTATCTAATCCAACTCAAGCAGAGTATTAATTTATCCAGCTTTTAGAGCAGGAAGTTGATGCTATTGATGTGATGCTAAAGAGTTATTCCTACATATATTACTAAAGTTTGGACAAAGTCAAATACATAGGATATAATATACTCAATACATTTGAATACCTGTATGATTCCTAGAAATTAAAAATTTTATTAGTTTTAGAAATTATAGCCATGTTTTAAAGTGTCAGGTAGGTAATTTAGCTAGAAATTGAAAATTCTTTTAAATACTGTATAATTACTCTCTATCTATCTTTTGAAAGAATTTTTTGGTCACAACCAGTGGTGCTTAGGGATCATTCCTGTGTCCTCCGGGAACCATATATGTGGTGTCACCTTTTGAACTGTGGTGCTGTATGCAAAGCTGTCCACTACTATCTCTCTGTCTCCTGTACCATTCCTCTTTCTAGTACTGTAAACTAATTCTTTCAAGGACAGACTTGAATACACAGATTGATTTTAGGATGTGCATAAATTCACTTAAATTTAGTAGAACTCTGTGTGACAGTGGCAAACATTTTAGTTCAACAGGGCACAGGAAACAGACTATAAGCCTACAACAGTATATATTATTGCTTTATAAATGACAATAATAAGATACACATAAAAATCTCCAGTTGGTGAGTTATAAAGTTATGTTTGGCATCTATCAGTCATGGAACATTATTACAGTCACTTAGACTTAAAAAGAAATTTCATAAGTCATCTTGTTTAACCTGGTATAAAGGCATCATTTTCTATAAAAGTAAGATATTTATGTTGGTTTTGCTTTTAAGATTGCATTTGTTATAATTAATAGTCTGTATAAAACAAATTCATAAAATAGATACTATTAAGAGTCACAAATCATTTTTTAAACTAATAAAACATGACAAACTTTTGCACATATATTTTTAAGCAGTAGATAGTAGTTCTTTAAACAGAGTTGAGAAAAATTGCTCTGTGTTGGTAAGGCCTTTCTGTTGCTGTCCCTTCCTGCTTCTTTTCCTCCTCTTCCTCTCTTCTGAATAGTTTCTTGGACAGATTTTGGGTCAGTGAATAGCTTTTATATAAGTTTGCTATAAACATAGTTCCTAAAAGACAAAAAAAAGCACATAAATCATAGATAAGCAAAATTTTTCATGGGATAGTAATAATATGTTACTAATTAATATGAATATTATTATTAGTAATATAATGAATATTAATTAGTATGAATATTAGTAGTAGTAATTAATATGAATAATTAATATGGATATTAGTAGTAGTAATATAAGAGTGGAAAATAGTACATTACATATATGAGGTTTATAGTCTATGGCTGAGTTACATACTTGAAATATATAATTTATACATATGTATATGTATTTACATATATGTGTATATTTACACATATACATATGTACATACATATATACATTTATGTCTATGTCTATATACATATATGTCTGTATATATGCATATATGCATATATATAAAAGAGAGAGTGCTCTTGAAAGAGATAAAGTTTTGGGCTTATACCTGGTTGCTAAGGAACTACTCCCAGTTCAGTGCTGCAGGAATGCTCCAGGGAATGTTCAGGGAGCACACAGTGCTGGAGTCAACTCTTGGCCTCCTGAATGCCCTCTGTCCCTTTGAGCCATCTCTCTAATTCCATAATTCCTTTATTTTAATAATGAATTGAAAAATTCTCTCTAGAAAGATTTAATGGCAGAAAAAACTTGATAACTAAATGATAGTAAATGATGATAATACAACAAACATTTTCTCTTTTTCAAGAGTATAACACATTGTCTTTCTTTCCATCTAGCTATGTATTCATGCGTGAAATTAAAAGTGAACATATTGGGTGAATTTTATGAATGTATATATTTTGCACTTATTATAGTTCTATATTAGAAGTAATGTCAAATTATTAGCTAAAAATAATAATCCAACTGATTGCAAAGAGTTTTATTATGAGATCCTAAGAGTGGGTTGTGAGGCTCATTTTGTCTTGTGCGATTGCAACTTCCTATACTATAATAAATTAAAATTATAAAAAATGAAAAGTGAAACGAAAGATATTCTAATCCTTGACTCTTCACGTATGACATAGAAAACTATTTTCTATGTGCTAGAAAATAAATTTTCAATGTATCATAACAACCGATGTCTGTATGTTCATTATGTCATTTAACTTTACTGAGTGTGCTGGTTTTGATCTTTTATGGGGCTCTGAGTCCACATCATTTTGTAGGGTCATGCCTAAGCTATGTAATCTTGTTTAGGTCCATGAACTGCATGTGTGATGGTTATCCCAAAGTCTGGTTTCCCAGTGGTCATTAACTGTAATTATGTCATACCATTTCATGCTGACAGAAGGCTTTAACATTTTATGTAATTGTGTCTCTGACAGCATAATTTCTTCATGTACTTGATTAATTTTTTATTAATTGATTTAACCTGGCTCCAAAGCACACCAAACTATTATGAATGTTGCCAAGAAAAAGCCAATTTGAGTAATTACCTGGAAATTAAATTCACAGTGATTAATGGCTGCTAAAGCAGAATCATTAAAAATATTTGCTTTCCAGTTAGATATATGACACTCAATTGAAGCTATGCTCTTGGAGAATAAAAATAGTGACAGTAGGGCTGGAGCTATAATATGGTGCACAGGGCAATTATTTGCACACAGCTGACTCTAGTTCAATCCCAATTCTCACTGAGTCTCTGAGCACTGCTAGGAGATGAATTCTGAATTCTAATTCTGAATGTAGAGCCAGGAGTAAATCCTGAGCATTGCTGGGAGTGGCCAAAAACCAAACCAAAAAAAAAAAAAAAAAACAATCCCAATAGTTTTGGCTACTGTTAAGAGCTGTGTCATTGAGAACAATTAGACAAACAAAAATTTGAGAAAGGCCTATATCAGGTATAGAGAAATTTTGTTACTTTTTGTTGAAATAACATTGCATTCCTCCTTATATATTTCAGTTGTGCATCACTAAAAATAAACATATTGTTATCTTATGTTATGTTTAGAGCTAAAATTTCATTATCTATCTTTTTTCATATCATTAAATAATTAATGTATATAAATATGTATCTTCCCTGTACCTTTCTAATAAACATAACTCTTATGATCCAGGATTATGGATTAATATGGAACTCTAACAATATTCTTATTCACAGTGTCCAAATCTGGTTTCTTAAAGTACCTTGGTCAACATACTGAAAGATACTACAGATATTATGGATCTCTATCTCTGCATTAGCATTCTCTTTATTCTTCATTCCTTACAAATATAGTTTAAATAAGTAAAATGACATGTTATATATCACTTACCATTGACAGGCAATCATAGTTTATGTTGGTTTATGAAACACATGGAATCTTAAAATGTGTAAATTGACAATTGGGAGAGAGTTCTTTTATGAACCAGAAGGTCTTTATAAAATGAACCCAGTGTTACTTAAATCAGTTGTATGAGGCAACTAAGATATCTTAGTTGCCTCATAATAGATATCCATAGATGGATATTCTGAAATATCCATCTTCCATCAATAGTATATATACTTACTATGCAATTATAATACTCCATCAAAATAAAAAAATAATATTTATGAGGGCTGTAGAATGTCAGGAATATTCTCTAGTTTCAGAAAACTCTTCTGTTGTCATGTTTTAGGTTTGTGAACACATTCACTATATCCAGCTTTACGTTTTCTTCATTTGCTAAAAATACAATTAAGTGAATAAACAAAAGATCCCTGGTGACCCATTAGAGAATCATTAATGAATCTTCAGAGAAACAAAAGTAGGGGGTAAAAAAAATTATGCTATTTTTGGCTAATTTAGAGAATTTACCTTGGGGACAGATGAAGGAGCAGTAGAAAGGCAATAAGGCAATGAAAGAACTGTTACAGGAAATTTAAAAGTGAGATGTCACCATTGTTTTAATCTATTGATAAACTAAAATTAGTTTTATTTTACTGTAACAGTACAGAAACAAAAAATATATCACTGAAAAAATCATAACAAAATAACATTTGCTATTACTACATTTTATAATTTGTATATATGGAAAATTTTTTCTTTGTGCTAAAATTATTTTTTTAATGATTCCAAGGGAATCACTTCTTCTTCTTCTTCTTCTTCTTCTTCTTCTTCTTCTTCTTCTTCTTCTTCTTCTTCTTCTTCTTCTTCTTCTTCTTCTTCTTCTTCTTCTCCTCCTCCTCCTCCTCTCCTCCTCCTCCTCCTTCTTCTTCTTCTTCTTCTTCTTCTTCTTCTTCTTCTTCTTCTTCTTCTTCTTCTTCTTCTTCTTCTTCTTTTCTTCTTCTTTCTTTTCTTCTTCTTCTTCTTCTTCTTCTTCTTCTTCTTCTTCCCCTTTCTCTTTTTCTCTCTCCTTTCTTCTCTCTATCACCCCCCCACCATCTCTCTCTATGTCTCTCTTTGACTCTCTCTCTGTCTCTCTCCCATCTTTTACACATTTTTACTTGCATTACATACATCCATGTTATCATGTATATTCCTTTGCCTATGTTCAATGTTCTGTTCTAGTCTGGAATTACCATTTCCAACAATTATTAACACAATTGTCCCTTCTCTATCTTACCTAATGTCTAACTAACACACATTTTTGGTAGATTCCAACCATTGAAAGTCCTCCATTTTTGCCTGTCTTTGAATTTTATTCTCATACTTCACTTCACTTATTTTAAATCAATGAATGAAGTGAGGTGAAGTATGAGAATAATATTCAAAGACAGGCAAAAATGAAGGACTTTCAATGGTTGGAATCTACCAAAAATGTGTGGAAGTTAGACATTAGGTAAGACAGAGAAGGGACAATTGTGTTAATAATTGTTGGAAATGGTATCCCAGAGAAATGGTCTCGGGTCTCCCAGAGAAATGGTCTTGGGTCTCCCAGAAAAGAATTGAAAGAGCTATGCTTGGAATATCACGCCTCACTCAAGTGAGAGAAGGAATCCGGAGTTCCAACCTCCATTGCTATTCCAGAATCAGGGACTCTGTCTCATTTGCCAAGGCATCATAAATAAGACGGGCTGGACATGTAATGCGATTTGGAGACGACCGCTGGACTAGAGCCATTACCGACTGGATCCCATTGGATATCAAAAGATCACGTGGCCGCCCACCTACAAGATGGTCAGACTTCCTTGTCAAGACCCTGAAGGAACGGTTTGAGGCTCTTCATATTCCTGAATCAACCAGATGCCATTTGGCTACATTGGTACATGATAGGGTTCAATGGAGATATTACTAGAGCCTGCTAGAGCAAATAGATGAATAATGGGATTCAAGTGATCAAGTGACTTCACTTCACTTGTATTGCTTGTCTTTCCATTGTTCATGGATTTGCCGAGTGGCCACCAGTAACATCTGCATATGTTCTGTCATATGCCCGTGTTGCCAGGAGCATCTGCTTACTCCAGGAACATGAAGAGTCTCAAACCATTCCTTAAGTGTTGCAGGACTCCTAAGGGCCGCTGCATCTGCTCTGGATTGCCTCCCGCAAATCACTCCGTAGATAAGGGGGTAGTCTAAATGTGGCAGTTTATCCGACCATGTATGCTGTACTAGCTGGTATAAATATTCTCCCATGCTATCACAATCATCGTGGGACTAGCTAGATCTTACCAGCATATTAGCCTGGCCACGTAAGGACACCTAAGTAATTAGACCAGAGAGAAATGCTGTTTGCTTCCAAACAAATAAGCATGGCTCCCTGATAAAATATAAAACTACAATGAAGTAGAGGAGACTTGTGAAGGCTTGGAGAAATATTTAACTGGCATTGGTGTTGATCTTTTGGTACAGTGACCTGCCATCTCAGAAACCCCCTTCTCTACATTTCAAAGGCATTCCCGGCTCAAAACATTAGCACAGTAAAGGCCCTAGGTGAGATGCAGGGAGGGGACTACCTAAGGGCATTGGACCCTCCCTGCTTTCCATAACAATGGGAGGAAGGTCTGAGCTGCGGGGGTATAAACTTGCCGGTTCCCACTCTCCCGGGCTTCTTCTTCCCTGTGGGATTTCGCCTTGTGAGCGTTTATTCCCCTTGGAAGCTTTACACGTGGTGGTCGCCATCTTGGCCTACATGTGGCTGGGGTTCTATCCTGGAATCCTAAGCATCGGGTTTTCCTTTTGCTGATTTGTATGCCTGAACCTGTGATAAGTAAAACTTTTTTAAAACCTCATCGGATTCCTGAGTGTTCATCCATTCCTCGCCCGGCCCGGAGGTAGAAGGGAACTTCGCTTCCCGGCACTGTCGGGGACCCTGGCGGAGTGCCCCGACACTTAAGGTAATGGGAATGAGGTCTATAATTGTTATTGGTTTTTGGCCTATCACATTTGACATGGATAGCTTGCCAGCCTCTGCTTTGTGGGTGGCATACTCTCTTTAAAAAAATATTTTATATGTCTTTAATTACAGTTTTATCTCTGGTTCTTTATTCATTTCTTTTTTATTTTAGCTAAATATAATAGCCTTTTTAGTTATTTCTATGTTTGACAACAATAAATGAATTATATTCTTTTTTTTCAAAATTATTTTAACATAATTGCAGAGCCTGGTAAGCTACCCATGTCGTATTTGATAGGCCAAATACCAGTAACAGTTATA
Source organism: Cryptotis parvus (assembly GCA_021461705.1). Classification (NCBI taxonomy): domain Eukaryota; kingdom Metazoa; phylum Chordata; class Mammalia; order Eulipotyphla; family Soricidae; genus Cryptotis; species Cryptotis parvus. Next base: position 194,768 of record JAJIBD010024708.1, on the reverse strand, counting down.
GATCTCATTCCCATAACCTCATGGAATGGTTTGAGGCTCTTCATGTTCCTGGAGCAAGCAGGTACCCTTGGGCTCTACTTGCATGAGACGGTCATATGGAGATGTTACTGGTGCCCGCTCGAGCAAATCGATGATGAACGGGAAGACAGTGATTAGTGATACAGTGATATCACCATGAGATATACAATTACAGAGATGTTCAGGTTGCATTTCACTCAGCTTTTTACTCTCCACATTCATCCATTTATAGTAACATTTCATGACTTCATTTGTCTTAATAGCTGCATTGTGTAGATGGTATCCGTATTTGAATTTGAACTGGAGCTCCCATATGCATAGTATGTGCTCAGTCCATTGAAGTATTTTGCCGACCCCAAATATTTGCAGATATGTTATTACCAAAGAACACTTTATTAATTATTTTTTATCATTTCATTTAAATAATAAGTACTTTAGGGAATGTTTATTTTGTATGAGAAATTCTAGAATGTTGTATATCTGGCACCTAACTTGATCACTTGACATCCTGTTATTTGTCAATTTGCTTTACCGGATGGATCATTTCCATTTGACCCTGTCACATTCCAGTGTTGCCCAATGGTGTGTGCTTGCTTCAGGAATATGAAGAGCCTTAAATTCTTCGTTCAGGGTCTTGACAAAGAAGTCTGACCATCTTGTAGGTGGGCAGCCACGTGATCTTTTGACATCCTGTGGGATCCAGTCAGGAATGGCTCCAGTCCAGTGGTCATTTCCAAATCGCATTACATGTCTGTTGAGTGACCATGCCTTACTTTAAGCTTCAGCTATACTTAACTTAAAGCCCCTCCCAGCTCTGCTAGGGAGGCATTTTATGAACTCTGGTACTTGCAAAACCAAAAGGCCCACCTGAAGTTCTGCTTTCCAATAGTTGTTTACCTGTATTCATCTCTATATAGCCCAGACCACGATTGCCGGGCTGGCAAGTTTTGGCAGATTTCTATCTATAAAATAAGCTGGGAGAAGAGAGGTCTTTTTTTTCCATTTTGGCTTCTCTTTGCTTCTGTCTCTCTGTCCTCTCCATTTTCTGTTGGGCTTCATCACATGGTGGGAACCATCTTGGCCTACAAGTGGCTGGGGCCTAGCCCAAAATGCAGAATCTGGGGTTTTTCCTGTTCTTTTTTTTTTTTTTGCTTTTTTTGGGTCACACTCAGCAATGCTCAGGGGTTTCTCCTGGCTCTGCACTCAGGAATTACTCCTGGTGGTGCTCGGGGGGACCATATGGGATGCCGGGGATCGAACCCGGGCCGGCATGGGCCGGCCATGTGCAAGGCAAACACCCTACCTGCTGGGCTATCGCTCCAGCCCCAGGTTTTTCCTGTTCTTGGATTGCATATCAGAACCTGTGATAGTAAAGTCTTTTAAAATTGCGTCAGATTCCTGAATCTTCATCCATTCCCTGCCGGCTTTGGAGGTAGAGGGAACTTGCTTCCCTGGTATTGTTGGGGACCTCAGCAGCTCCCTTACATCTGGTGTCCATAGTTGGGCACGAATTTCATCAGACCGACAGCATCTGTCTCCAAACAGTAGAATCAGAACTGTGAGTAAAAATGTTGGTATAGATATGTTGTGTCTTCTATTGGGTCAGAACAATACATAGCTCAGTTAATAAAGTTCCTTTCTGAGAACTACTCTATCCTTTTACAAATCTTCTGGGTCCTTATGATTCTTAAACTGTACCTTTGGTAAGGGCGTGTTTAATAAAGAGAGAGAAGAATATAGTAGATTGAATGCAATTTTAAGGAATGAGGCTTATTCAGTAATTAAAGAAATAATTGAGAATCATAAAATTAAATGTAGACAGATTTTAAAGCTTGCAGATAAACTAGAGAGACAGGAAAATAAAATTATTAAACAGATTTTAAAACTTGAAAAGAAATTAGAAGAGCAGGAGAGTAAATTTGTTAAGCAGGATTTAAAATTAGAAGAAAAATTAGAACAGGAGAGTAAAATTGTTAAACAGGATTTAAATTTAAAGAAAAATTGGAGGAACTGGAAAGTCACGATCACAATCTTCCCGTTAATCATCTATTTGCTAGAGCGGGCACCAGTAATATCTCAATATGTCCTGTCACATGCTGTAGAGCCAAGGGCATCGGCTTGGTACAGGAACATAAAGAGCCTCAAACCATTATATTAGGTCATGAGAATGATCTAATATAATTGTTACTGGCATTTGGCATATCAAATACAACACGAGCAGCTTGCTAGGCTTGCCGTGCGGGAGGCATATTCTTTAAACACCTCCAAATAAAGCATTTATTGATGAACCGTGCGGCCTTGCGAGCCGGCTGTGATGGGCTGATCGGTTGGGTGGAGTTCTGATGAGAGGGAAGTCCAATGTGGAAAATGGCGGCGCCCATGGAGTGGGTGGGGGGGTCGTCTGGCTTGTTGTGAGGTTCTGCCGGGGTGGTGGGCCAAGGCTGGAACCCACCATGCCTCCCGACTGCCTCATGAACGGCTGGGCACAGAGAGAGCAAGGAACCGCTCTGCCCCATGTCTGAGAGTCTCTGGACCAGCATACCTGGGCCGGATTGAGGAAGAAACTGCTCCAGGGTGGGTGTCGATGATCCGGGCTGTGATGGGCTGGTCGGCTGGGTGGAGTTCTGATGAGAGGGAAGTCCAATGTGGAAAATGGCGGCACCCATGGAGTGGGTGGGGGGTCGTCTGGCTTGTTGTGAGGTTCTGCCGGGGTGGTGGGCCAAGGCTGGAACCCACCATGCCTCCCGACTGCCTCATGAACGGCTGGGCACAGAGAGAGCAAGGAACCGCTCTGCCCCATGTCTGAGAGTCTCTGGACCAGCATACCTGGGCCGGATTGAGGAAGAAACTGCTCCAGGGTGGGTGTCGATGATCCGGGCTGTGATGGGCTGGTCGGCTGGGTGGAGTTCTGATGAGAGGGAAGTACAATGTGGAAAATGGCGGCGCCCATGGAGTGGGTGGGGGTCGTCTGGCTTGTTGTGAGGTTCTGCCAGGGTGGTGGGCCAAGGCTGGAACCCACCATGCCTCCCGATTGGATTCAAAATTAGAAGAACAGGAAAGTAAAATTATTAAACAGGATTCAAAATTCGAAGAATAATTAGAACAGGAAAGCAAAATTATTAAACAGGATTTAAAATTTGAAGAAAAGTTTGAAGAGCAGAAAAGTATATTGACAAGATAAGCACTATCTTGGAGAAATCAACAAACAGGGAGCTAGAATAGAGGGACAGAAAGAGGAGGTCTGGAAGTTAATATAAGATTAAAAGAACAAAAAGAAGAAATAAATAGGAAATTTGGAAAATTAAACCAAGAAATGGATGTGTTATGCAGGAAGATTTCTAATTTCATGATTTACCAATCAGGAAACAGCACATTCTTGATACTGAATCATGATCCAACTAAAAGCCATGTGCAAACATGTCCCAAGGCCATACGCTTGAGAAAGGTGTATACATTTGCAGCGAAAAAATGCTCTCAATCTAAAAAAGAATTCTAATGTTACCGATAACTTAGTGGAGGAACAGGGAAACCCAGAGGTGTCAGACTCTCAAACTGAAAATCTCCTCGGAGTTAATACCTTGAAGGGGAAGATGTTCCTCTGACAGATGCTCAATTTGAAGGCTTCCCCAGAGCTCTGATAACCTCTGGCGAGGACGAAGAGGAGGAACAGGTTAGCATGTGCATGTCTCAAGAGCCTTGCAGTTCCTCTAGTGCTCAATCTAATAATAGAGCAAAGCCCCACAATGTTTCTCATGACCAATCTAAAGATAAAAGTAAAACCGTCTTATGAAGAATTAAATATTGAATCAATAACCCCATTCAGGAAGGCTTGCAACAAATTTGGAGTAGCAAGCCCTTATTCTTTAAAATATTTAGCAGATTGGAGTCAGAAAGAAGATTGGGTATTGTCAGACTTTGAAATGGTAGCCCATACCTGTCTGAACCAATCACAGTCCCAACAATGGTAAATGTGATATGCAGATGAGAGTAACATGAATATTCACACTTTAAGAAACACAGAATATGACCATAATATAACTTTTGCCATGCTGAAAGGTGAAAAAGAATGGCAAAAGAAAGAAAAAACAAGTGACATTACCTGATGCTGCTTTAAAATTTATTCGAATGCAGCATTAAAGGCATGGGAAAGAATAGATGCCGACCCAGAATACGAAGGGAGCTGTACAAAAATTTACTAGGGTCCTAATGAACTGTACTTTGAATTTATTGGGAGACTAACTGGGATAATCTGCAGACAGTTTCAAGACCCATCCACTCAATGAATCCTACAACGAACCTTAGCATATGAGAAGTTAATCAAAGTTGTAGAGCTGTACTATGTAATATTAAGGAAAACGAAAACCTCACGGGATATCTAAAGGATATCTAAAGGATATCCCATTTCTTTATGGGATACCTATAGAAATGCCAGTTTGGCCTCCCATGGAACACAGAATACTATAGAGTCTTATCCCATGCAGCAAGAGAGATCAGGACAGAAGGGAAATATCAAACAGCTTCAGGGGGAGAAACAAAAATCTGCAAAGGAAAGACAAGACTGATCAGGGAAACTATGCTAATAATCACAACTCCACCACTTGGAGGGCCCCACCTGGCTTTGCCCAAGGTGTAGGAAGGGAAAACATTGGGCTAGAGACTGTTGATCTCAGAGAAGAAGTCAGCCTCAGGCTTCATCTGGACAGATAATCCATTATGTCTGCAGAGGGAAGGGGCACATCCATAGAAATTGCCCATCTTTTAGAATTATCAATACAGGGCAACATCCCAATAATCCCTTTATAGGAAATGTGACATGGAACCCTTTCCAGGTTCCACAAGCTCCACAGACTCAAATAACACCTATACCTACCCCGAATGCTGAAAACTGGGAAGGGGGGCAGCCCCAGGCCCAGCTGAATCCAGGGGCACTCTCATTCATACTAACTGCCCAGTATCCTCTGAACCAGAATCCACAGAATTGCAATCAATAAATACTCTCCGGCCTACCCCATCATACAATGACAGTCTCAATATTCTCTGCCCTAAGACTGTCAATATACCCATGCCAAGAACCTTACCTGCTAAAAACAGGGATAAAAAGGACCTGCTCCTCCTAAGTAATATGGGTTTAATTCAGGGGAGTAATTGGCTGAAGTTTAAAGGAATTACGGTGCACTTTAGACTTTTAGATCCTAAATCTCATGGAGAGATAATACTGTCAATCTCTGTGCCAAATAAATGGACTTTTTTAAAAAAGGGGAACCACTTGCTAGACTATTATTAATTTTTGAGGATCCGCCTAGTCAGCCCGAACACCCTAAAACTGGCGACTTAAAGAGTACCAACCCTTCTGCCAACTTCATTGTTGGTTATACAGCCTCACAGAATAAAACCCACCAGCCACCTGCTAACTATCTAGTTGGGTACACTACAAGATTTCGCAGGCCAAGCAGCCTATTGTACCCATCGAAATTTATAAAGGAAATTCACGGCATGTTGGATACAGGGACAGACACATCCATAATCTCCACGAAGCAATGGCCTTCTAACTGGGCCCCTTAAGTCCCACAATCTGAGCAAGGTAGGCAATGTATTGGTAGGCAATGTATTGCTGTGTATTGGTCCTGAAGGAAACATAGCCATGGTCAAGTCTTATATAGCTTCTATCACTTGATCCCTTGAATCCTGTTATTCATCGATTTGCTCGAGTGGGTGCCAGTAACATTTCCATTTGACCCTATCACGTGCCAGTGTAGCCCAATGGCATCTGGTTGATTCAGGAATATGAAGAGCCTCAAACTGCTCCTTCAGGGTCTTGACAAAGAAGTCTGACCATCTTGTTGGTGGGCGCCACGTGATCTTTTGACGTCCCTGTGGGATACAGTCAGTAACGGCTCTAGTCCAGCGGTGGTCTCCAAATCACATTACATGTCCAGCCCATCTGATTTTCGATGCCTTGGCAAATGAGACAGTGTCCCTGACTCTGGAACAGTGACAGAGGTCGGAACTCCAGATTCCTTCTCTCACTTGAGTGAGGTGTGATATTCCAAGCATAGCTCTTTCGATTCCTCTCTGGGAGACCCGAATAGCATTCTCATCCTGCTTTTGTAGGGCCCAGGTCTCTGAGGCATATGTTAATGCAGGGAGAACAATGGAGTAGAAGAAATGTGCCCGGAGCCGGAGGTTTTTTTTGTCCCTTTAGCTATTTTTTGGATGCTTTTGAAGGCATTTCATGCCACTCTCTTCCTCCATTGCAGCTCAGGTTTTAGGTAGTTCATCATAATTACTTCTTGACATAGGTATACATAACTGCTGCATTCAGAGATGTCTGTTCCATTGAGAGTGAACAGGGCCTCTGGAACTAGTTCATTTTTCATGAACATAGTTTTATTCAGATTCAGCTGTAGACCTATCTTTCCACATTCTTGGCCAAAGTCAGCCAGCATTTGTGCCGCTTGACTAATGTTTGGTGTTTTAGAGCGATGTCATCGGCAAGCGAGGTGGTGTAGTTGCCAACCATCTATCTTCACTCCCATTCCTTCCCATACTAATTTTCGCATGATGTTTTCGACGGTGGCACTGAAGAGTTTTGGTGAAATGGTATCACCCTGTTAAACCCCTCTTTTAACATCAACGATCACTTCTTTGTAGAATGGTGAGATCCTGGTGGTGAATCCATAACAGAGCTCACAAAGGATCTTGATGTATTGGTTTAAACACCCTGTTTGGTTAGGACTTCGATGACTGCTTCAGTCTCCACAGAATCAAAGGCTTTCTTTAAATCAATGAAAGTGAGACAGAGCGGCATCTTGAACTCCCTACAAACCTCAATGAGCTTGATTATAATGTGGCTATGGTCAATTGTGCTAAACTTCGCTTCCCTGGTATTGTTGGGGACCCTAGCAGCTCCCTTACATGTCCTGCCCATCTGATTTTTGACGTCTTGGCAAAGGATAAAAGTGCCCCTGACTCTAGATGGTCGACAGATCTGGACAGATCATCTGGATCTGGCACCTAAACAAATATCAATTTCATAACAAGAAACCTGATAAGATAGTGATAATTCTGACAATGAAAAAAGAAATTTTTTAATTTAAAGATAAAAACACAAATGTTATATTTGACATTACTCTGCGTACAAAATGTAGAAGTAATTAATATTAAGTAGATCATAAATACTTTTAAATTTCTGAATTATGTATAATGAAAGCAGAAATTGAAGTGGTCTATCAAAACTCTCCTAAAAATGCCCTGTTTAAATCCCAATTTCAAAGGGTTGGCAGCCTGAAATTCTGTTCCATTTGTATTCCAATTCCATTCCATTTTTTTGTTTTGTATTTCTATACATTGAAAAGTGTTGCCAATACACTATTTGATTACCTCAGGGTCAGAGCAATAGTATTGATTGTCTTTCACATGGCTGACTAGATTTGATACCTGGCAGACCATCTGGTTCTCTTAGTCAGTCAGGAGTAATCCTTGAGCACAGTCAGGTGTTGCCGAACTCCTCACCTCCACATTTGGTTACCTGAAATGCAGTGTATGTTGGTTGAACAGAATAAATGCTTGGTTCTTCCATCTTTTATCAGTGTTCTGGAGTAGTAATTAAATCCTAGCAACTTCCACTACTGATCATTTTATTTTTATTTTTATAAGTCTATAAACTAATGTTTATAATGTTTATCTTTCCTCTCATCAGAACTCCACCCAGCAGACCAGCCCATCACAGCCCGGATCATTGAAACCCACCCTGCAGCAGTTTTTTCCTCAATCCGGCCCAGGTATGCTGGTCCAGAGACTCTCACACATGGGGCAGAGCTGTTCCTTGCTCTCCCTGTGCCCAGCCATTCATGAGGCAGTCTGGAGGCATGGTGGGTTCTAGGCCTGGCCCACCATCTCGGCAGAGCCTCACAACAAGCCAGACCACCCCCTCTCACTCCACGGCGCCACCATTTTCCACATTTGGACTTCCCTCTCGTCAGAACTCCACCCAGCAGACCAGCCCATCACAGCTTGGCTCGCGCGGCGCAAGTGGCCGCGGTTCATCAATAAATATTTTATTTGGAGGTGTTTAAAAGAGTTTGCCTCCCATTCGGCAAGCCTGGCAAGCTTCTCGTGTTGTATTTGATATGCCAAATTCCAGTAACAATTATATTAGGTCATTTCCATGACTTAATATAATGGTTTGAGGCTCTTTATGTTCCTGTAGCAAGCCGATGCCCCTGGCTCTACTGGCATGAGACAGGGCGTATGGAGATATTACTGGTGCCCGCTCTAGCAAATAGATGATCAACGGGAAGATCGTGATTGTGATAAACTAATGTAGCACCTAAGCTGTGCAGGAGGAAGAGAGCGGTGTGGAATGCCTTCAAGAGTGATGAAGAAATAGTTAAAAGAACAAAGAACCTCTGGCTCGGGGAACATCTCTTTGACTCCACCATTCTCCCTGCATTAACATACACATCAGAGACCTGGGCCCTAGGAAAGCAGAATGAGAATGCTATTCGGGTCTCCCAAAGAGGAATTGAAAGAGCTATGCTTGGAATATCACTCCTCACTTAAATGAGAGAGAAGGAATCCGGAGTTCCAACCTCTGCTAATGATTGAGAATCAGGGATTTGCCAAAGCGTCAAAAAATCAGATGAGCTGGATATGTAATGTGACTTGGAGACAACTGCTGGGCTAGAGCCATTACCAATTAGATTCCATAAGATGTCAAAAGATCATGTGGCTGTTCACCTACAATATGGTCAGATTTCTTCATCAAGACCCTGAATGAACAGTTTGAGGCTCTTCGTATTCCTGGAGCAATTAGATGCCATTGGGCTACAATGACACTTGACAGGGAGAAATGAAAATGTTACTGGCAACTGCTCTAGCAAATCAGTGAATAACGGGATGTCAAGTGATCAAGTGATAAGCTAATTTATTCTTGTATATTTTATACGTTCAATTCATTGTAATTGTTTTAGGCTCATATTGTCCTGCTTCAGACTACCACATAGAATTAAACTTCCTTCCTGGTCTTCTTTGTGTTATTCTTGTTTCCTTTCCTCCGCTTAAATCAGAACCTTAATATTTTTGCAAATCTTTGATCTCTAGATTGCTGCTAGAATTGTTTACAACATAACTTGAATAGTAAACTCAAGAAGTGCCAATGAATCGCTCTGTTTAAATCTATAGGCTTAGTTTGCATCATTTAGAAATGATTCTGTAAATGGGCTCCATTTTCACAGATGTATCTATTAACTAGTGCTTCAATCAACTATACACAATAGTAACTTTACTTTTAATCTTTCAAGAAAGTGCTCCATTGAATTTTAAGGCTTAGACTGGATCCCATGGGATGTCAAAAGATCCCGTGGCTGCCCACCTACAAGATGGTCAGACTTCTTCGTCAAGACCCTAAACGAACTGTTTGAGGCTCTTTGTATTCCTGAAACAACCAGATGCCATTGGGCTACACTGGCACATGTTAGGGTCAAATGGAAATATTACTGGCGCCCGCTAGAGCAAATCGACGAATAACAGTATGTCAAGTGGTCAAGTGATTTGTAAATCTCCTGAATTACATTTAGTAGAATATTTATAACTTCTATGATTGATAACTATGCAAATAAAAGAAAAATAAAATGAGCCAAGTTAATGTCCCTTGATTCCTCTTAAGTAATTCACTTTCTTCCAACATGCAACTATCATCATATAAAAGTCAATGCCGAGGGACAGAGTGATAGTTAAGAGGATAGGTGCTTGCCTTGCACAAGGCTCATCTCTGTGCATAGTAATATATTTTATAAATATTTTATTTTTTATAAAAATATAATAATAATAATAATAATAATAATAATAATAATAATAATAATAATAATGGGTTTCCATTGGACTGACCACAAAAAAAAAATAAAACTTTTTAAAGGATTGTATAGCCAGAAAACCCATGTGGAGATGGGCTAGAGAGATAGTACAGCAGGTAGAGGCTCTGCCCTGCACACAGCAGACCCACATTTGATCCTGGCATCCCATTAGAAAGAGAAAAAGATAGGGAAAGAAAGGAAAGGGAAGGAAAGGAAAGGAAAAGAAAATAAAAGAAAAAGAAAAGAAAAGAAAAGAAAAGAAAAGAAAGAAAAAGAATCCAAGTGGTGAGAACAGAAGAAATCAATTGGAAAAAAGATAAAAATAGCTAAAGTCATTATGGATGGATTTTTTTTTTTTTTGGTATATGGATAGATTATGAATGGATTAATCCACAATTATGTATGAATTTTTTTTAAATTAAAATAAATGGAGGAGTAGTTGGTGTTGGATGACAGGCTTAGCTAGCTTTGAAGCTTTGCTGTTTTACCCACACACAGCTTGATCTACTTACATGTTCTTAAGCCAAGGTTCATTCTAATGAGATCTCTCTTCTATGTAAACACCGATAGAGGGTGTGGCAGTTACAGAAGTCACCTTGACTCTGAATAACTTCTGACTTATACATCTACTAAGTCTTCTATAATACTAAGAGTTTATAATACTCTATCACATTTTAATTTTCATAATTAAGTAACTGCCTGCAAAGATAGGACAACCTTATGGGAAATACTAGGTTTTAATAACCCTATGTTATATTATAGTGTTACTTCTGCTATTACTTTATATACAAATATTCACTTGACAAATGGTCATATTTATTTGCAATAGACAGCAAGTCTTAGCTGTCTTAGTTTTATTTTTCTTATTTTTTTTATTTATTTTTTTCTTTTTGGGTTCACACCCGATAATGCTCAGGGGTTTGTCCTGGCTCTGCACTCAGGAATTACTCCTGGCGTTGCTTGGGGACCATATGGGATGCTGCTGATCGAACCTGGGCTGGCATGGGCCTGCCGCAGCAAGGCAAATGCCCTACCTGCTGGACTATCACTCTGGCCCCAGCTGTCTTAGTTTTAAACATAGCCTGGATATGCATTTTTAATCCAATTATCTTATAAATCAAACATAAGTATTTCTCATCTATTAATACTATATATATGTATGTATATATATATATACTTTTACGTGTAAAATGTTTTTCCTATATTCTCAGGAGAATTTTAGTAATCCTTCTGGGAATAATTTTAGAAAAGAATCCAAGTGTACTAGCTACTTTTTTCTAACTTCAGGTAGATATAAATGCACTAAAATTTTATTTTGACAGGAGGCAATGTGCAATATGTCAAAGTTATAGGTTCTCAAGAGAAATATTTTGTATCTTTACTACTAAGATGTTCCAAATTCAAGCTGTCATATATACTTGCATATTTAGTTTATTCACTTGTATCACTTGTCTTCCTGTTGTTCGTCGATTTGCTCTAGTGGGCACCAGTAATATCTCCATACATTCTGTCAAGAGCAAGTGTAGCCCAAGGGCATCTGCTCGCTCCAGGAACACGAAGAGTCTCAAACCAACCCTTCAGGTCATGGGAATGAGGTCTATAATTGTTACTGGTTTTTGGCATATCAAATGCAATATGGGTAGCTTGCCAGGCTCTGCCATGTAGGTGGTACACTCTCAGCAGTAGGCTCTCATCTTGTGCATTTACTTATGAACTCAATGGGGAGAGATCAGCTTTTCCCTTGGGTGGAGCTCTGAGGAGCTGTAGAGTCCAGATGTTGAGAATAACTGACCTCATGGTTCAGCGTTCCTAGATTTCTTAATATAAACTATCAATATATTCCTTGTATGTCACTCACTGATTTATTAAGCACAATGTAGAGTCATTAACTGCTGAGACTGTGAAAGTAAGACACAGATTCTGGCCTCCAGAAGTAACTGGTAGATCCCAATTTTTTTTAAGTGTAGGGAGACAGGACAGTATGTCAGCCTTGCAGGTGGCTGACCAGATTTGATCCTGGCACCATATATGGTACTTCAAGCTCCACTAAGAGTGATCCCTGAATGCAGAGCCAGCAGTAAGCCCTGAAACCCACCATTGTGGCCCACCCCACCTTTCTCACTCCCTCCCCCAAAAGGGGAAGAAACAGAAATAGATATACTACAACAGTCTTTCCTCAGCACAGGACCTTCTATCTTACCACTCCACTGTTGTTTCTAGGAAGCAGGGTAAAGGAAAGAGTTTAGCTACTGCTTAAGGAAGACAGAGCTCCTGTGCAGCATTTCATTGACGTTTCCTTGATCTGAACTCATCACGTAGCCACACCTAGCTGCAGGGAAAGGTGAAGTGCATCCTTGGTTTAGGCTAGCCTTTACAGAGATGTAGAGTTTGGAGGATGAGCAGTGATGAGCTCCCTGGACTGACTTCCACCATAGCACGTTTTTGGAAACTTATTTTATTAATAGTATCAAAATGTTCAACTTTACGTATTGTATTTACATGAAATTAAATAGAAGTAATCTGAGAAACATTTTTTAATTTTTCACTAATATTTTTATGGATCAATTAAAAATTCCAAAAACATTATGCTATTATAAAAAGACATTAAAATTTCAAAGTGTAGATGCTTTATATAAGGCATTTTAAACTAGACTTTAGAGTAAATTCAATTTCCTCTTTTGTAAATGCATTACTTAATCATTGTTATTGTTTTGGTATTTTTCTTTAACAAGACTCATTTTTATCTTTTTTAGGACATTTTCTATATCTCCTAACCCCATATTTACATTTTACATTAAAATCACTTGGTTAACAAAGAAAATGAGCTGCTGATCCTATAACTTACTTATTACTGACGTTTCTAAATACTTACTCTGGAAACTTTTGTCTATGGAAATTTAAAAGCTCAAATAACTAGAAGAGAATATTCAACTGCATTTTATTGTTGTATAGGAAAATGATTGTTACATTTCAATAATGTTTTAAACAGAGAATTTTCAACTAGGAAAATTCACTGAAAGAGGTAGAATATTTATGGCTGAATATGCTAATAAAACGATTTCTCACATCATGTTTCGTTCAATGACTATCAGATCTTATTTCCTTCATAATTTCAAAAGCTTAGAATTTTAACAAAAATATCTTATCTGTGGACTATTGCAGTACACTGTTGCCCAGAGCCTCTGCATTTTGCCTGGAGTTACCTCCTACAGGCCACTTTGTACTTAGGGACAGGAAAACAGTTTGGATCTGTAACTCTATGTGGCAGAATATCTTACCATGTATTCTATGTTAGCTGGCATAAATATTTTCTCTCATGCTACCACAATAATCGTGGGACTAGACATATCTTACCAGTATTTTTATCTGGCTAAGTTGGGTCTCTAAATATAATATAGTTATAATTAGATCAGAGAGAAAAGCTGTTTGCCTTCAAGGAAGCAAGTGTGGCTCTCTAATAAGTCTAAAGGTCAATATCCAAAACAACTATGAAGACAAGGATCTTGTGAGGGCTTGGAGAAGTATATACCTGGCTGTAGAATATCCATGGTACAGATATATGCCCTTCCCCCCACTCTGCATAGGGCCTACAGGGAAACTTCAAGGGCAGACCTTGGCTGGGGCAATATTAACATTTCAGTGGGACTAGGTGAGGTCCTGAGAAAAACAAATTGAAGGAATTTATCTTAACTGCTAATGATGTGGGCCAGTCAGGGCTGAAAAGATATAAAAGTTAGGGATATAAAAAAAAGATATAAAAGGAGAGAGAAGGCTACTCTCAGTAGTAGTCTTCTACACTGAGTAGAAGCTACCGAGAGTAGCCATCTCTCTCCTCGCTTTCTTATTTTCCTCTTTGATCTCTGGCTCTGCTCTGCTTCTCTGCATTCTCTGCCCTGTTGGGACTTAGTGGCCATCTCGTCCAGGATTCTAAACTTACAAATGGCCAGGGTCCAGCCAGTATCTTAAAGTCGGGGGGTTTCCTATTTGTTGGGGAGCTGCTGGAGTCCCCAACAATACCAGGAAGTGAGTTCCCTTCTAACTCTGAAGCCGGCGGGGATTGGATGAAAACTCAGGAATTCAATGCAGTTTTAAAAGGAATTTACTATCACAGGTTCCGATATACAATCCAAGAGCAGGGGAAAACTCCGGCCTCTGGGTTCCCAGCTAGGTCCCAGCCACGTGTAGACCAAGATGGCTGCCACCACGTGTTGAAGCCCAACAGAGAATGGAGAGGACGGAGAACCAAACACCAAGGGGGCCGAAATGGCAAAAGAGGAGCTTCTTTCTTCTTGCAACTTATTTTATAGATAGAAACCTGCCAAAACTTCTCAGCTGGCCCATTGTGGGCTGGGCTATCTAGAGATGAAAACAAGTAAATAGCTCTATTGAAATGCTGAGCACTTCAGGTGGCCTTCTGGCTCTTTACAAGTACCCAGAGCTGATTCAAAGCCTCCCTAGCATATCTGGGAGAAGCTGCAAGCTAAATGTAGCTGGAAGCTAAATAGGGCTTCACCCAACACCTATTATTGAATTTTATTCCAGGACTTGTAAGAGTAAAAGCTTTTGGAAACTTTGCTAGATTCATGAGTCCTTCTGTGTCCACCAGGTGCTGATCCTTGAGTCAGAAGGGGATCCCTGACCCCTGCTCCCCAATTTTGATGGGGAACCCAACGTTCTCCAAAATAGACCAAATACACTTTGATGATAATTTTCCCTGCCTTTGTGCATATCAGAATCAAAATGCATACTTTGTAGGTTGATGGGAAAGAATTTTGTAAAATATTTATAAATTTAAGCTTACTTTGATATTCTTAATAATCTGTGCAATCTGTTTACACATGGTAATGTATGAAGCATAATATTCAGAAAAATATAATGCACTGGGGATTTATTATCATTAGCATATTTTTCTTGACTACATAAGTGATTTTATGATTTATTTTAAATAGCTGTTTCTTTTGGTCTTAAAATATAATAATAAATCCATTGCATAAATAAATCCATTGTATATATTTGTCATTCTGGGAAGGACATTATGAGAGAATTAACATACAAGCTTATATACAACATCATTCAATTTATATTTTAATTTTAAAATTAAAATCTATTTTAAAGACTTTAAAGAATATTCATTTCTTCAAAAGATAGAGAGAACAAAAGCTTTTGGCCATCAGAATTTCTAGTCAGTAAATAATAAGGTAGGAATCTTCATCTGGGTTAAATTTTCTAATATAACCTAATAAAAGGTGAAGAGTAAATAGTAAAGCAGAATGAAAGGGCAACATTATAGTTGTTTTCCTTCATATATTTTTTAATGACATCATTTGCTTGAAGAAAAAAAAAGTTTATGAACCATGTTCTTAAAGGCCTGTTTCACTTGCTGGTTCCTTAGGGTATAGATGAATGGATTCAATAAGGGGGCAACTGAGGTATTAAGCACAGCTACTCCTTTGCTTAAGGTCACCCTGTCAGTGGCTGATGGCTTTATGTACATGAAAATGCAGCTCCCATAAGAAATGGAAACCACTATCATGTGGGAAGAGCAGGTAGAGAAAGCTTTTTTCCTTTGCTGAGCAGAGGGGAATTTAAGAATGGTCTTGATGATATAGCCATAGGAGAGAATGATCAGCAACAATGTGACCATTAATGTCACCAGTGCCACGACAAAAGTCATCAGCTCTAGGAAATGTGTATCTGAGCAAGAGATCTTCAGGATTGGAGAAGCATCACAAATAAAATGGTCGATGACATTGGAATCACAGAATTCCAATTGGAGTCCCAAACTTACTGCAGGAAAAATAATTAGGAATGCAGTTGCCCAAGAGCTGATCACAAGTTGATGGCAAACTCTGTTGCTCATGATGGTGCTGTAATGTAGAGGTTTACAGATAGCCACATAGCGATCATAGGACATAGCTGCCAGGAGATAAAATTCAGTTGCACCTAAAAAAGACTATAAAAAATAACTGAGTCATACAGCCCATGTAGGAAATAGTTCTATCCTTTGTAATAAGGCTCTCCAAGAATTTTGGAATACATGAAGTTGTAAATGAGATTTCCAAGCAGGAAAAGTTTCGTAGGAAGAAATACATTGGGGTTTTAAGGTGGGAATCCAGGAGAGTGAGAACGATGATGGTTAAGTTTCCAGTCACACTCAACATGTAGGTAAAGAATAGAAAGAGGAAAATTACAATCTGCAAATGAGGATCATCTGTCAGACCTAAAAGTATAAATTCTGTGTGCATTGTATAGTTCCTCATTTTTCTTTTGTGGTTTGAATAAAGACAATTAAAATGTGTAGGGGAGAAAAGAGTGTACAGTATTAACCTTTATATTTAATAAGAAAAATCAAGGAAAAAGAGAAGCTAGTACTTACTCATTGATCACTAATAATTAATTCATCAGGTGCTATCCTTGGAGATTTATAAAGTTAAAATGATTATTATCTAATTTAACCCTTTTGAAGCAGAGTATTGTTATATCCACCTTTTAGAGAAGGAAATTAATGCTATTTTAATGATTTTTCTAACATTTATTGCTGAAGTTTTAACAAAGTCAAATTTCCAAAATAAAATCTACATGTTTCATTTGAACACTTGTATGATTCCTAGACATTTCAAATTTCATTAATCATAGCCATGTTTTAAAGTACTTTAAAACATGTTAATACTCAGCTAGAAATTGAAAATCCTATTAAATACAATACCATTTCTCTCTGTCTCTTTTTTACTTTGACCACACCCTGGATGCTCATGGATCACTCCTGGGTGCTCATGGGACTGTATGTGGTGGCAGTGATTAAACCCTGGATTGCCCTATGCAAGCAAATGCCCTGTCTACTGTACTGCCTCTCTGTCCTCAGCAGCCTTTCTCTAACATAACATTACAAACAAGTCTTCATTCTAAGGTCAGACTAGAATACACAGATTGATTTCAGAATGTTCCTAAAAACACCCTAAATTTAGTAGGACTCTGTGTGACAAGGGTAAACACGTTAGTTCAAAAGGGCACATGAAACTATTTAAGCCTACAACAGTATATACTATTGTTTCATAAATGATAATAAGAGAGACCTAAATTTATGTCCAGGTAACAAGTCATAAATTTACATATGGTTTCTAACTGTCATAGAACATGATCACAGTCTCTTAGATTTGAAAGAGATTTCATAAGTCATCCTGTTTAGTCTTGTACAAAGGCATCATTTTTTATAAAAAGTAAGATATTTATATAGGTTTTAAAGATTGCATTTGTTATAATTGATAGCATGTACGAGTAAGACAAATTCCTTAACATAGATATTACTATCATTAGAAAACATTCTATAAATAGATAAAATATGACCACATTTTTATTGCATATTTTAAGTAGTGGATTGCAATTCCCTAAACAGATTTTAGAAATTTGCTCTCTTCTTGGTAAGGCCTTTAAGTTGCTGCTCCTCCTGCTTCTTTTCCTCCTCTTCCTCTTTTCTGAATATTTTGTTAGATCGAATTTGAGCCAGTGGACATTTTGCATAGTGAACTTGCTATTAACATAACTCCTAAGAGAAAAAAAGAAAACCGCTATATCACATATAAGCAAAAATTTCAATGAATTGTTATTATTATTATTATTATTATTATTATTAGTAGTAGTAGTAGTAGTAGTAGTAGTAGTAATAGTAGTAGTAGTAATAGTAGTAGTAGAAGTATTAGTGTTTGGAAACAGGGCATAGCATATGCATGGCTTATACTCTACCACTGACTTATAGTCCTGTCCCTCCCTAAGAATCATTTTATTATCAAAATTTTTACTGCTAATGATGATTTCCCCCCCATATGCTAACTCTTTAGTTGTGTTTTAAAATCTAACATATATCTAAAATAATCAGCATTTTCTTGAGTTCCTTTTTACCCCTCAGTTCTTATGTCAAAATTTATGTCTTCAGGGAACATCTAAGTGTTGTTTCTTTAGTATTTTCCTTCTAATTTAATTAACAGACTTTTCATATCTATAAACTGTTTATCTAAATAACCCTGTGATTTTTGGATCAATGTGAGAAAAGATTAATGTAGTTCATAACACATTCTGTGGCTACTTTTGGTGTTCATTGTTAAAAAGAAAGGACATAATCTTAATTACTTATTATTATTTTATAAGAATCTTGTATTTCATATATGTGAATCCACATGTATATAAGAACTCATATGTTTTATTAGATAAAATATATACCATTTTGGGTCATACCTGGTGGTGCTCAGGAGCTATTGCTGGTTCCAGACTGTAGGACATGATCCAGGACACGTTTGGAACTATGTTGTGCTGCTGATTAAATCTCGGCATCCTGCAGACCCCCTTGCCCTTTGAACTCTTGCCCTTTGAACTCTTTCTCTAACTCCATTTCTTTATTGTTAGTAGTGGATTTAAAAATTCTGCCTAGGAGATTTAACAGGTAGAAAAAATGATAATTAAAAGTAAATTGATGGCAATACAGCAAATTTTTTTTTCAAGAGATTAACACATTGACTTACCATATAACAATTACTTTATGTATAAAATAAAAGTGAACATATTTGGTGAATTTACGTTGTATACTTTTTGCACTTTTTATAATTCTATATAAAAAGCGATGTTAAATTTTGACCAAAATCAATAATTGAATTACTTACAAGTATGTTTTAATTCAATGAACTTATCTTAAATTAAGGAAGATCCAACTCTAAAATCTTACCTTAGTTAAATTATTTTAGAGTATTTTCTTTTATGATATAAAATCTGCCATTATGGAGCTGGTAAATAATTATGAATATATTCATAGTTATGAATATTTTGGCAACGAACTGAAAGAATTACTTTAAAATTGTACCTTAGTGAAGAAGATGCAGTATTTTGTGTGTTTTTGTAAATTTCCTAACTCCTTGCTCACCCTGGTATGTAAATTTGAATTTGTACCAATTTCCTGATTTTAGCTGGCAGAAACTACTTGTATCCCACAATAAGAAACTGCTTAGAGTTTTGAATAAATGTAATCAAATGATAATAATTGTTATTAGCACAAGCAAACTTTAGTCTTAAATTCTTTATACTTGGAGCTGTAAAATAAAAATAAATGCATGAATATTAGTTAAAATAATAACCAGTATGCTCCAAGTTGTGAACTATTTATTAGTCTTACCAGATAAAAATTCTCCGTTCTTTTATCATTTAATTAGTCCATACTCGAGGGATTTCTTTGAGAAGAGACATGAAACAAAAACAACACTAAAGAAAATTTTCCCCTAGGATTAATGATCAAAAGACACTAATTATAAGAAACAAAACCAAGTTGTAATACAGCCTTTGTCAGTAGGGAGAAATCATTAAAGATAATTTAAGAAGAACCAAGATAATTAAAAACTTTTAAGACAGTGAATAGGTATAATGGTGAATTATGATAACATTATTTTTAGTCTTAATAGTTTAGTATTTTTATCGTAACTCAATGTAAATAATTAAGTTTAAAACAATTGTTAAAAATTTTAAATTCCATTAGATTTACCACATTTTATGAAATGTTTTATTAGGAATTTCTAAATGAGATGGGTTGATTTTATCTTGCTCTATGTGATGCTATAAACTAATTGATTTGGATCCTAAATACCTTTTTACTTTACTTAAGTACAGTTTTTATCTTAGTAGATAAATCCAGCACAGGGACAAAAGAAAGTACTTTAAGATACATATAACATTACTGAATGAAATGAGACATGGGAGCTAAATTATGATGAGAGGTATGCCTAGAAATTCTAAACTACTAGATGAATCAAATGGTATTACATATTAAAGAAGTGATTTTTTTTCTTCTCCCATAAGCAAATTTTATAAATTAATTTTTCCTAATCAGTATAAAATTTGTGTCAGCAAGTTTATAACTTCATTTTTCCTAACAACTGTATAGTATTCTATGGTGTAGATGTACCATAATTTCTTTATCCACTCGTCTGTTCTTTGGCACTTGGATTCTTTCCAGATTTTGGCTATTGTGAATAGTGCTGCAGTGAGCATACACTTGAAGTTTTAAAAATTACACTGTCAGTAAATAAGTACAATTTTATCAGTGCCTCAGTAAAACAGAAACCCCAACCAAGCTGTTGCTATATAAAGATAAGTAGATCAGTAGAATGAACATTCCAACTATAGAACCTCCTATTGTTGATTTTAGATAAGGCATGGAATCATTTTCATGGATAAAACAAAATCTTTTTTCTGCTTGGTTTTTGGTTCACACCTTACAATGCTTGGTTACTCCTGGTTATGCACTTAGTCATCACTCATGGTAGTGTTCAGGAGATCATATGGGATGCTGGAGATTGAACCCTGGTTGACCACACGCACGAAAAGTGCTATATGCAAGGCAAGTGCCTTGTCTGCTGTATTAACTCCGTAGTCCCCAAATCTTTTAAATATTGCTGTGGCTTGGGGTTCTTGTTTTTGCTTTGAAAATCGATGAACATTGATCCTAAGTACAAATACTTCTTCTAAATAGAAATTTATAGCTGGATTTATAGGTGACTACAAGAGTATGCCCCCTGCACGGCAGAGCCTGGCAAGCTACCTGTGTCGTATTTGATATGCCAGAGCCTGGCAAGCTACCCGTGTCGTATTTGATATGCCAAATATCAGTAACACTTATAGACCTCATTCCCATGACCTGATGGAATGGTTTGAGGCTCTTTATGTTCCTGGAGCAAGCAGGTGCCCTTGGGCTCTACTAGCATGAGACAGGACATATGGAGATGTTACTGGTGCCTGCTAGAGCAAATCGATGATGAACGGAATGACAGTGATGCCAGTCAGACAGTAACTTTGTATTATCTTTTAAAAATAAAGAACATTACAAGCCAATTCTTTGGAAAAAAAACCATTCACCAAACAAAGCAACGAATGAGGGTGGAGGTGAGAGAATGAGGGAGAAAGACCAGATTAGAAAATATGTACAGGTAGGGGTGAAGATTTGTGAACATTTTGGTGCGGGGGAAGGGTGTGGTAAGTTTGTATACCAATTCTATTAATTTGAGCATGGTTGCTATGTCCTATACTATAATAAATCAGAATATAAAAAAAAATTGAAAGAAAGGATATTTTAATATCCTTCCACTTCACATGTTTCTTCTCTTTTTCACTTGTGATCAAGGATTAAAATATCCTTTCTTTCAATTTTTTAATTTTTTTAAGACCTTTAAGAACAAAATAACACTCTTGCTTAGGGGTATAGCTCCAAGGCTTCAATTTAAAGCCCTTAGTTGTGTCAGAGACAGGGATTAGGGATTAGGGGTTGTGTGTATGTGTGTGTGTGTGTGTGTGTGTGTGTGTGTGTGTGTGTGTGTGTGATCCCTGGTACCGCATGCCCCATGGGTTTAACATTAGCATCATTGACTAAGATGCTGGGAGAGGCGCCCGATCCCCAAGAAGCTCTGGACAGTCTCTCACCCTCAAAGCCCTGCCAGCCCTCACCTACTTACAAAACACAAGCCTCCTCGGATCTGGACGGTAAGCAGTAGGAGCTGGAAGTCTTTTAATATTAATACTAATAATGTGGATGAGCTCACACTGACAGTCTGTCAGGAGCACTATTAACACGGTAGACCCAGAGACTGTTGTAAGCTGCCTTCTGAATTGCCCTTCAAACAAACTGGAGACATTCTAGCTGAAGAATAAAATGACTTTCAAAATTTTTCTTATTGTAGAGAGTGTCAGATATTCCCCTTTCATTGGTGATCTTCATACAATACCAAGGGCATTTGTCCTTCCCAATGCCATCTTTTGTAATATAGCCAATAACAGATTATAAGAGATTTCAGATAAGCCTGCTATCTGAAAAAGAACTTTCCCCAGGCTGCAACTGAAGAACTGGAAAACAAACAATTCTGAAAGGATTACAACAGCTATGGGTCATGAGAACCTTTCCTGAGCTTAAGATAATGTCACCAGAGTGAATGAATAGTATCTGGAAAAAAGCAATTTAAAGATTCATTCAGGATTTTGAAAGATTTTCCAAGGATGAGGTTTGAAAAAATTACTAAACCTTATAGATATAATACATATAAAATAATCTACCCAATATCAGAATGCATATTCTTTATTAAGTATACTCAATACTTTATTAAGTATACTTTATTTAGCATACTGCCCACTTTCTAAAATACAATAATAAAGCAAATAAGGTTACACAAAATTATATTAACTGGCACCAGTGGAAGTAAATTATAAGTTTAAAGAGAAAATTTTCAAATATTTAGAAATTCACAAACACTATAAAAAGAAATCTGTTCTTAAAATCGGTCATGAATTACAAAGTTTTGAAATTGTAACTAAGTTTGAAGAAGTGAAAACAAAAATACACACATAAAATTGTTAACAAACTTTTTGTGACCTTTCTATTAACAAGTGTCAAGAGTAAAACAATTTTTAAAGTATGGAAGCTTGCACCTTTTCATATCTTGCACTTTGCTAAATAAATAATAAACACTGTCTTCATATAATAAACTTTCTTGCATCAATGACACTAAATCAAAATTCTGGAAGTCTGAGAAAAATATCTTGACACAAGAAGCCTAAAATAATCAACATCTTTAGAGTCAATCAGTTAAGGGCAAAGCAATATACATTTTATTTCTTAGTTTGATTCATCTACTAGTGTAAATATTTAATCCTCGATCACCCTTCTAGTTTAAGAACTTCTTACAGAATAGTCTTTAAAATCACCAGTATCTGGCCTAATGCTAAAATTTGTCAGCACTCTTCAAGCATTTAGATATTTATTTTACCACTGTAACATAACTGAATTGCTTAAACAAGCAATAAATGAAAGAGCACCTGGTAATGCAAAGTATATATTATAATTTTTTCAATAAATGCTCGAGTTGAGAGCCTTCTACTGAGACTATACCACCTACACGGTAAGCCTGGCAAGCCACCGTGTTTTAATTACCAGTTATGCCAAAAACTAGTAACAGTTATGGACCTCAGTTCCATGACCTGAAGAATGGTTTCAGGCTCCTCCTGTCCCTGGAGCAAGTAGATGCCCTTGGGTTACACTTGCTTGTGACAGGACTAATGGAGATGTTACTAGTGCCCACTCGAGCAAATAGATGAACAATGGGAAGACAGACAGTGAACTTTTGTGAAAGCTTATCATGCTTCTTAGAAAGAAAGGTCTCACGCCAAGGATCATGATTCTGTCTCAAGAATCTCAAAAAAATATAGTGACATCAGAATGATGATGGAATGGAAAGTCCCAAACTTTGCACAGAAATATTTAATAACAATGTTATGTAGATTGAAATATTTTGTTAAAAAATCTATAATATGGTGACGTTTCATTAGCATAGTGGAGAAACCCAAACCAGAGCACTGAAATAGGTAAAAGCAATTTGCATCAGCCACTCCCCAAACTGGCATCTCTGATTCTTGAGAACTTCTCAGCCAGTTTCCCTTCTGGAGGGAGTAGAAAGTACTGTGTGCTTTCAGTGCCCTTGATCTTTTGGGGTGCTTCCTTGTTAGCATGACGGGGACATGGCCTGGGGTGTGTCAGTCACTGTCCAGATCAGGCAGAGTGGTAGCTCCCAATTCAACTTATGATACCCTGGCAACCCTCTTCCCTGGAACTCCAGATCTTAGTCTCTGTAAGCTGAGCCTAAGATGCACCTAACAGCATCAGTCCAATTTCCATGGGTTGAGACAGAGTAAGTGAACTCTAAACGCTTTTTGCATTGTGCGCACCAGGTACCAGTTTTGTGGAGCACCAAGGCTCCTTTTTTTGGGTTTCACATGGCTAAGCGATATTACACACTCGTGACTGTGAGTCTCCACTAGTTGCTTAGGCTAGTAGGACTTTCACACAATAGGCACTGTCAAGCACCAACAACTGTGGTCTCTGGGTGGGTCCCTGTTGCTGTTGCTGCATGACACTCTACAGCAAATTCTCCAAGGTTGTTCAGATACACATATTCATAGTCATACTGCTTTGTATATTAATTTTGCATCTTGTTATATTAATAAAATCATTTATTCAGACAGTATTTTGAGTGCAGTCTTTAGATGTTTCTTCATATCTGTTTTAGAGGGTATGCAAGCATAGTGGAGGAAAGCAGATCAAGGAATATGCAAAGGTCTGATGGACACTGCCTGTTGACGGAACAGAGAGTTTTCCAAGATGACAGGATGTGGGTTTCCCTGGCGGCACTGTCTCCATGAAGCAAAACCACAGACTCTGCTATCTTTCTTTGGTCATTTCTCTGCAGTCACATCTCCTTGTTGGCAGAAAGCTAGTCAAAGATGGAGTCTAATGGATGCTGCCCGGTATGCTGACAGAACACAGGTTTTTCCTGAGACACTGTCTCTCTAAAGCAGAACCAGATAAGATCTTACCATCTTGGGCTGGCCAAAGAAGGTTAAAATTGTAACCTCTGACTCTGCAGTTACACCTCCTGCGTTTTGTTTTAAAACACTTAGCCTTGAGAGCACCCCTGCCTGCTTATTTCCTGCTACTGTTAATTGATTTAAGAGAACATCTGCTTCCTTTATGCTAACCATGTAGAATGACTTTTTTCTCTTCAGTGGTGTGAATCATGTACTCTTGACATTAGATTTTTTTTTGTTATCTGATGTTGTTGGGTACATAAGAAGTTTGGGTCTTTGTGTAAACTGTCAGCAGCCAAGATGAGAGCCCTGAACCTCCGGATCAGATATTACCATTATAATATCTGATCTGAATATATATAAATATATCTGATATCTGAATATATATATATATAAATATATTTGTCCTATCCAAGAAGTCTCATCTTTGTGCCTCTGATTGATAGAGATCTCATACAACACAAGCAGATCATTTTACTTCTTCCTTTGCCATTAAAGGTATAGTTTTGTAAGCTATTTTCTACATCAATTGATGATCAAGTGTATTTCCCTTAATTCTTGTGTTGTATCATGCTATATTGGTGAATTTTTATATTAAGCCATACTTGTATCCCAGGAATAAGTCCTACTCAGTTATAGTATATATAGACAACTCATAATTGTAACACTGAGTCATGGTCAACAGAATTTTGAATCTAGAATGCCAATGGTGCAAGTAGGGGAGAAGGGACTTTAGGATAATTGTGGGATATTGGATTCTAGTGGTGGTCATAGTGTAGCAGTACCAAAATCATAAAAAATAATATCAGCACAATTGTAAGAATATGTTTATAATCAGGCACCATAATAGAAAGTATAAATAATATTTATTTTGAAGTTTTATGTTAAAATAAAATATTTTTAAATGCTTAAATTTTAATGGAACAATACAATTTATAAATAAATAGCCTCTTATGAATAGATTTTATCTGAGCTACTTAGTGATAAACAGTTTAAAAATAATTTTAGCATTTAAATTACTTGTTTAAAGTACATATTAGTTTCATGTGTACACTATCATTCATTATTGTATATATTGTAAATTATCACTATAATATGTCCCATATATCGTTACAAAACTTTATTGTTGAGAACATTTAGATGAAAAATTTTGCTCTCTTAAGCAACTTTCAAATTCATAATATATCATTATGAACTCTAGTTGCTGCTCCTATATGTCTATAACTTAATGCATTTTAAACTTGGAGGTTGCACCTCTTAACACTTTTCTCACTTGACATCTACCCTTTCTATGACAACCTTCAATCTTTACTTTTGTTTGTAAACTCGTTTATTTATACTGCACGAGTAAGTACAACCATACAATATTTGTCTTTGTCTTACTAATTTTACAAAGCATATACATCAAAGTCCATCCTTATCATAAATAAGTCCTATTTTTATAGCTTTATAGTATTCTGTTATGCCATGTGTGTGCATACATTTTTTCTTTTCTTTATTGGGGTGAGGGCACATCCGACGATGTTCAGGGGTTACTCCTGGCTCGGCAGTCAGAAATTGCTCTTGGCAGTGCTGAGGATGCATATGGGATGAGGGACCATATGGGATGCTGGGGATGCAACCTGGGATGGCCTGGTGTGCAAGGCATGTGCCCTACCAACTGTACTATAGGTCCAGACCTGCCTTATCATTTTCCTATTGTTAGAGAAGCATAGACTACTTCAATATTTTATCTGTAAATAATATTGCAATGACCATTGAATATGAATATATTTTAATTATACATTTTTTGAAAAGTTCAGATAAATGTTGAGCAATTAAATAATGTTGTATTTTTATTTTCAATTTTTTTTTTAGTCCTCTTCATACAAATCCTCAGAGTGGTTGTGCCAACTTACATTTCCACCGGTAGTATGCAATCATCGCTCTTTCTTCTGTTCTGTGCCAAAGCATTACCTCTTGTCTTTCATATCAGTCATCTGTATAGGTGTGAGGTTATAGATCACTTTTTTTCACTTCCATTTTCCTGACAGTAAGATATGTTGAGTAACCTTTTCATAAATATATTAGTCATATGTGCCTCTTCTTTTGAAAAATATTTAGATACTAATTTTTCAATGAGGTTTTGAAAACATTTAGTTTTTGAAAAATATTGGTTTTGAGATTTATGAGTGTCTTATACATAATATTAGCCCCTATGATTTACAAGCATTTTATGATTTATAAGTATTTTATTTCATTCAATAGATTACCCTTTAATTGATTATTGGATCCCTTTGCTGCACAGATATGTTTTAGTAGTCATTTGTTTCTGCTTTTGTAATGCTTTAGTTATTAAATTTTTAAAAAATGGAAGGATGTATGTCAGTGATCTTAACACACATGTTTCCTCCTAGCAGTTTTATGATCACGATCACGGTCACGATCTTCCCGTTAATCATCTATTTGCTAGAGCGGGCACCAGTAATATCTCCATATGTCCTGTCTCATGCCAGTAGAGCAAAGGGCATCGACTTGCTACAGGAACATAAAGAGCCTCAAACCATTATATTAGGTCATGGGAATGACCTAATATAATTGTTACTGGCATTTGGCATGTCAAATACAACATGAGCAGCTTGCTAGGCTTGCCGTGCGGGAGACATATTCTTTAAACACCTCCAAATATAGCATTTATTGATGAACCGCGAGGCCGCTTGCGGCCGCGCAAGCCCTGCTGTGATGGGCTGGTCGGCTGGGTGGAGTTCTGAAGAGAGGGAAGTCGGATGTGGAAAATGGCGGCACCCATGGAGTGGGTGGGGGGGTCGTCTGGCTTGTTGTGAGGTTCTGCCGGGTGGTGGGCCAAGGCTAGAACCCACCATGCCCCCAACTGCCTCATGAACGGCTGGGCACAGGGAGAGCAAGGAACCGACTCTGCCCCATGTCTAAGAGTCTCTGGACCAGCATACCTGGGCCGGATTGAGGAAGAAACGGCTGCAGGGTGGGTGTCGATGATCCGGGCTGTGATGTTATGATATAGTTTTATGATATCTTGAATCATTCCTCAGTAAACAGATATTTGGCTTTTATTTTTTAATCTTATTTATGAATATTTCTTCATTGAAAATGAAAGTACAGGTATTCTTTAAGATTATGATTTCAGTTCTTTTTATTATCTATATAAAAGAGTGATTGTCGTTTCATGGAATTTTTAAGTTCAATTTGAGTTATTTTTCACCTGAAGACTGCATGAAAAAAAATGAGTCAACAAAATGTGAAAAAAAATATTTTTTGATAAAGCAGCATATGGAAGACAGACATAGAAACAGAGTAGTATTAAAGGTTCATATTCCAGATTGCAGTAGGAAAGGGAAGATGACTTAAGATGATAATCTATTTTGGAGTTGTGGCAGTTTATGTTATTCAAATACATAAATATTTGTCATAAGAATTTATTGTCTTTATGTATAGTTTCATGTTCTTTGGTAATTTTTTATTCTACTATGCTATATATTTAGTTAATTTTATTTAGTTGATTTTATTTCTTTTCTTTTTCTTTGTTTTATTGGCTACACCCTGTTATCAATATTTAGAGGTTACTCCTGGCTCAACTCTCAGAAATCACTCCTGGTGGAGGCATCAAGCCTAGGTCAGTCACATATAAGGCAAGCAATCTTCTAGCTATAATATTGCTTTAGCCTAATTTTTTTGTGTGTGTGCATATACTTATTCTCGGATGGCATTGCAACATACTCTACATCTGGCAAGGGCTTTTTTCAATACCTACATACTTAAATTATTAGAAGTAATATTTTAAAAAAAATCTTAAGTGTTTTTGGCCACACCTGGTGACCTGGAAGTACTTTGGGACCCATATAGGTGCAAGGATTTGAGTCAGGATGGGTCATGTGCAAGCAGCAGCTCTAACCCTGTATTATTGCTCCAGGCTAGAAACAATTATTGAATTTTTTCATGTTCCTTTTAATGTTATATACATTTAAAAACAGCACTGAACAATTCTGGCTGTTATTAAAAATTTTAGATTGCCTGTCATAATTCTGAAGTTTAATATTTGCTATAAAATTCTTTTTTTTTTAAACTATTTTGTCTCCTGGAACTGATTTTGTTTGTTCCAGATGGCATATGATAGTAAATTTTACAGCTCTTTTTTCCCCTCTATTTTTGGTGTCTAAAATAATGCCATAGGCCAGAATGAGTGCAGAGGATAGGGCTCTTGTCTTGCATATCGCAACCTGCATTTCATCTCTGGCCCTATATAGGGTCCCCTGAGCATAGACTGCAAAGGTTCCTGAGCATACAGTGAGGAATTAGCTCCAAACACTGCTGGATATGGATCCCCTTAGCAATAAATAAGTAAAGTAGTACCTGTACCACAAGTAGTACCTCATACATATATATTTAGTGAATTAATGAAAAAATAGTTTGAAGCTTTGGGACTGGGGAAACAATGACAAATGTTACTTAATCTTTTATTTTTTAAAGAAAGTGGTATCTTATGAGTCCAAAACATTCTCTTTTGATAGTTCTAATTTGAAGTTATACTTCTCTTATATATGCATACATACACATATATCTGTATATCTGTATGTTTGTATATGTGTATACATATACGTATATATGCATATATACATACATATAAACATATATGTCTATATACCTATAAACATATATGTATATAGGTATATATATATGTATATACATAAAAAGTATATGTATATGTTTATACATATATACATGTATATACATATATATGTATATATACATATATACGGTATATATAGGTGATACCATTTCACCAAAACTCTTCAGAACCACCCATGAGAACATCATGCAACAATTAGAATGAGAAGGAATGGGAGTGAAGATAGACTGTCAGCAACTACACCACCTCCGCTCCGCTGGTGACATCGTTCTAATAACACCATACATCAGCCAAGTGGCACACATGCTGGCTGACTTCGACCGAGAATGTGGAAAGATAGGTCTACAGCTGAATCTCAACAAAACTATGTTCATGAAAAATGAACTAGTTCCAGAGGCCCCATTCACTCTGCGTGTAACAGACATCTCTGAATGTAGCAGTTATGTGTACCTAGGTAGAGAAGTCAACATGATGAACGACCTAAAACCTGAGCTGCGCAGGAGCAAGAGCAGCATGGATTGCCTTCAAAAGCATCGAAGAAATAGCTAAAAAAGACAAAGAACCTCCGGCTTTGGGCACATCTCTTCTACTCCACCATTCTCCCTACATTAACATACGCCTCAGAGACCTGGGCCCTACGAAAGCAGGATGAGAATGCTATTCGGATCTCCCAAAGAGGAATTGAAAGAGCTATGCTTGAAATATCACACCTCACTCAAGTGAAAGAAGGAATCTGGAGTTCTGATCTCTGTTGCTGTTCCAGAGTCAGGGACACTGTCTCATTTGCCAAGGCATCGAAAATCAGATGGGCTGGACATGTAATGCAATTTGGAGAGGACTGCTAGACTAGAGCTGTTACCGACTGAATCCCACGGGATGTCAAAAGATCACGTGACCGCCCACCTACAAGATGGTCAGACTTCTTCATCAAGACCCTGAACGAACGGTTTGAGGCTCTTTGTATTCCTGAAGCAACCAGATGCCATTGGGCTGCACTGGCACGTGATAGGGTCGAATGGAAATGTTACTGGCGCCTGCTCGAGCAAATCGATGAAAAAATGGGATGTCAAGTGATATAGGGTATTAGTTTTGGGATAAAACCAAAAGATTTGAATTCCACTTCTGTCTTGAGGATCACAGGGATCACATGATCAGTCCTCAAGACGTCATGAGATGCCAAGGAGGACCTTGGGGACCTGGCCTTGTCATGAGCTCTAGTTCTTTGAATTATGAATAGGATTTAAAACTTTTAGAAAACTCTATTACATGTCTATTTATGGAGTTATCTTCAAAGAGTGCTGAAGGGAACATCTCACTAGATCCAGAGGTATAAAACTTTTGAGAAAGTTAATTTGATTAGGGAATTTAAAGATCTTACATACATTACTCACATCTATATCTTTATCTCCTATTTCTTAGAAAAAACTATTATTCTTTTGATTGAATTATTGAAGGCCTCTTTGACTTGCTTGTTCCTCAGTGTGTAAATGAAGGGGTTCAGCACTGGGGCTATGGAAGTTGTGAGCACTGTCACACCTTTGTTAATGGCAACTGATTCCTTGGCTGAAGGCTTGATATAGATGAAGATGCAGCTGCCATAAGTGATTGAAACCACGATCATATGGGAAGAACAGGTAGAAAAGGCCTTTTTCTTTTGCTGGGTTGAAGGAAATCTTAAAATTGTCTTGATGATATAAATGTAGGACATAACTACACACATAAGTGTTATGATGAGAGTCACTACAGCACAGATTATAACAGTCTGTTCCATGAGCCAAGTATCTGAACATGCGATTTTCAAGAGAGGAGATGCATCACAGATAAAATGATCTATGATATTTGAATCACAAAATACCAGATTTAGGCCAAGACTAAGTGGGGGCACTATAATAAATAGACCAGAAACCCAACAACAAAGGACAAGTTTTCTGCAGACTTTGCTGTTCATGATGGTCACATAATGCAGGGGCTTGCAGATGGCCACATAGCGGTCGTAGGACATGGCAGCAAGGAGGAAAAAATTCTGTTATACCAAATAAATCAGTAAAAAATACCTGGCAGGCACAGGCATTGTAGGTGATGAAATTGTCACCTGTTGCTATGTTATACAAATATCTTGGAATACAAGCAGATGTGAATGAGATCTCCAAAAAGGAGAAATTTTGTAGGAAATAGTACATGGCTGTTTGAAGATGGGTGTCTAGCAGCACTAGGGAGATGATAGTCAGGTTCCCAGTTACACTCAGGATGTAGGTGAGAAAGAGAATGATAAAAATCATAACCTGCAGCTGAGGGTCATCTGTCAGTCCCAGTAGAATGAATGTTGTAACTGTACGGTTCCTCATTGTTGACATTTGACTTCTGTTAAATCTGCATGCAATACAGAGACATTTTAACATATGTTATCTTAACAGTATAAAATATAACATCAGATTTTCTTAGTAATTACAGCTTTAAAAATTACAAGATAGAGGCAGGATAAAAGGAAAGAAGCTCTGGAAGAATTTTGTTTGTTGTGTGTGTGTGTGTGTGTGTGTGTGTGTGTGTGTGTCTACATAAATATACATGTGGGAAAATTTGAGTTTAGAGGTGAGAGAGATAGTTTAACAGGCTGGACTGGTTTAGTATGCTGTAAGCTTTGATTTCAATTTCTAACATCAAATACACCCCCCAAGCATACCAGCAATAATATCTGACGTATGGCCAAACAGAAAAAATAAAAATGAAAAAAAAAATAAGAGAAGAAAATTGAGGTTAGTTGTTCTCATGTGAAAAATTATATTTTCAATAAACAAGGTATTACAATTTACCACTGTGCCACGTCACCAGCTCCTTTAAACATACTTTTAATATACACTGGTGGTGGTATGTGTGTTGCAACATTGTAGACTAAAACCTAATTATAAACAGCTTTGAATGGTATATCTCACAGTGATTCAATAAATTTTTTAAAAAGCTAAAAAAAGCTAAAAAAAAGAACCCCTGTGGTCAATGGAGGCAGACATGCTTTTAAAATTGTAAGAGAGAGAGAGAGAGAGAGAGAAAGAGAGAGAAAGAGATCAAAAGGAAAAGTGCCTGCTATAGAGGCAGGTGGGAAGTTGGGGAGGTAATTTGGAAACATTGGTGGTGGGAATGGGGCACTGGTGGAGGGACGGGTGCTAGAACACTATATGACTGAAACTCAATCATGAACATCTTTGTAATTGTATATATCATTGTGGTATAATAAAAATTGAAAAAAAAATAAAATTTTACAGTTAGGGCAGAGACCTCAAGTTACTACAGAGTGTGTAGAGTAAAAGCAGGTCATCTGACATATATTAGTATTTTAAGAAGAAAAAATTGTCTAGTACAGATACAGATATAAGGAAATTAATTTTTTTTTGGAGTAACATTGCATTCAACCATTATATAGTTTAACTGTGCATCATTAAAACTAAATATATTGATACCTTACATTCTGTTTACCACTGAAATTCCAATTGTCTTTTTTCATGTAATTAACTCCTTTTATCTGTCTTCCCTGTCCCTTTCTAATAAACATTAATCTTATGATCCAAGATTGTGTGTAACATGGACTTCTAATTCATAATGTACTTATTCAGTGTCCATTTAAGATTTGTTAAAGTGCCATGACTAATGTACTTCAAAGATGCTGCAGACATCTTGAATCTCTAGCTAGTTTGTTAGCATTCTCTTAATTTCTTCACTTCCCATCATACTAATATTTGCTCTGTAGTTTCACAGTCCCTGTCTTGAAATAAGATCTTTCAGATGATCATTGTTTTGTGGGGGTCTACTGCCTCAGGTGATCAGGTTTTTTTTTTTTTTTTTTTTTGGGTCACACCCAGCGACCCTCAGGAGTTACTCCTGGCTCTGCACTCAGAAATTACTCCTGGAGGTGCTCGGGATACCATATGGTATGCCAAGGATTGAATCCTAGTCGGCCGTGTGCAAGGTAAATGCCCTCCTCGCTGTGCTATCGCTCCAGTCCCAGGTGATCAGGTCTTACTACTGGCTTTGCATACAGGGACCACTCCTGGCAGGGTTTGGGGAAACACATTGGATGGCAGGCATAGAATATGTGTTGAGCTCATGCAAACCAAGCCCCCTACCTATAGCTCCGGCCCAGTCAAATTGTTTTTAAGGACTCAAAAATTTACAGGCACACATAAAACTCACGTTTTCTTCCAGATCTCAATCTCTTTCTTTTAATCACTTGTCTCACTTGTCTTCCCGTAGATCATTGATTTGCTCAAGTGGGCACCAGTAACATCACAATATGTCCTGTCACATGTGAGATAGCCCAAGGGTTTCAGCCCATTCCAGGAACATAAAGAGCCTCAAACCATTCCATCAAGTCATGGGAAAGAGGTCATAATTATTACTGGTATTTGGCATGTCAAATATGACGCGGGTATCTTGCCAGACTCTTAATTAAAAAATAGATTATAGTTGAGCACATCCCATGTGACATGTATTTTAGTAAATATTTTCATAAAACATCCATATTTGGCCTTCAACTCACCCAATTATTTATATTTTTACTGCGTCTTTTTTTGGTAGAGTTTCTCCCAAGCAGTGCTCAGGAGGTGGGGACGGGTCCATAGTCACTCCTCAGTCAGTGCCCAGGGTCTCCAGAGCCACACTAGTGGTGCTCTGTGGTCTCTCAGTAACACCTGTAGTTTTGTGGGTGCCTCCAAGACTGCACTGGCAATATGAGGACCATGGGGTACCTGGGAATTAACTGGGCTTGGTTATAGTCTCATGGCATGTGCCTTCAACCCTGTACTATCTCCCTGGAAGCTCAGCGTCATCGTGAAGCCTTATGGAAATTTTCTAAAATGTTGATGATATGTTCTCTAATTTTTTGTCACTGTTCCTATGGTTATAGTTTAGAAAAAATACTAATTTGTGGGGATCATTAAAAGCCTATCTCTTTTCCTTCTATAATAGCTCACAACAATTAATATATCAAAAAAGTATTATCAACTGTCCAACAAAAATGTCAATATAAATTTACCTGTAGAATGTTTTTCACTCTGATATCTACAGAGCTATATTTCATTTTTACTTAAACTTGTATTCTGAAGCACTTTGTGTCAATGTACATTTTCTATGATTTTGAACCTTTTATTTTTTAATAAAGTGGAGTCTTTTTTTTCTGTTTCAGTTTGTTGCCATGGGATAAAAAATTGAAAACACATCAGCGTGCTCTATCTTCTAGTTCAGATATGTCCCGCACACCAAAAAAATATGATATATTAATTTATGTGTCTAGATTAATCTGTTGCTATACTGATGTGGATTGTGATCAATTATTATTAAGTTGAGAATGTGGTAATATCTCAGTCATCAACAAACTGATTCAGGTTGATGATTAGTCTGATAGACTAAGGAAACTGAAAGTTATGTTGAACAACTTAACTGTTATTAAGTTGTTTTGGCAAGCTAAGATATGGGAGAGATATTTTGACTACTAATCTCCTGCCTTCCTACGACCTCCATTCTAGTATCTCAGGCAACTTATTAATAACATTATTGAATAAACATACTCAGCAGCATCAGCATTTGATATGTTATTAAAACATATATGCTTTTTTCTTTAAGCGTGTCATAGGTATAAGACAAGAAGAATTTTGTAAAAGCATGGTGATTGAAATGTGGCTTTTTTGGTTATTTTTGGAATTGAGACAAAGATCTCTAATGAATGCATCTTTAACCAATGTGTTACACTTTTTGTGAAATTAAGGTAGATGATTACACAGGTATATGGTTGGCTCCTATGTTTTGATGAGAGTATGCAAACATAATGCATTTTGTGATATCTATTAGATAATAATCTATTTGAATATCAACATTCTCATTTGCATAAAACATCCTAAAACTATCTGTGCATTCTAAAAATTTTTTGTAAAAGGTGTACACTGCTAAATACAGAAATGCACTGCACACATTTTCAATTTTAAATCGGAAATTAATAAAATATGTTCTGCAGATCATAAGAAATGAAGTCACACAACAGTAAATATTATTTAAATGACAAACAACTTTTAAATCACTTACCATTATGACAGGCAATCATAGTTTATATTGTTTTATGAAACACATGAAATCTTTAAATCTATAAATTGGTAATTGGGAAAAAGTTTTTCATATGAACCAGAAAGTCTTCTTTTATTTTCTAATGACTCCAGTGTTTCATTAAAAACAGTTCTACCGGGCATCTAAATCTCTGAAATATCAGTCTGAAATCAATGGCATAAAATCCTTCCTGTATTATTATGGTACTCTACCAGAAGCAAAATAAATTAAAATAAGTGAATAAACAAAATGAGGTTTGTAGAATGTCAGGAATATTCTTCAATTTCAGAAAAGTCTCCTATTGTTATGTCTTAACTCTGTGAACATAGTCACTATATCTAGAGTTACGTTTCTTTCATTTCATAAAAATGCAACTAAGTGAATAAACAAAAGAGTCCCTCGGGACCCAAGTAGAGAATCATTAATGAATCTTCAGAACAATAGAAGTAGGGGTAAAAATTGTGCTAACTCTGACTTCTTTGGAGACTGTGTCCTTGGAGACAGAAGGAGCAGTAGTGCGAGGCCAATAAGGCAATAAAAGAATCTTAGCTAGAAAAGAAAATTTAAGTGAGAGATCATTGTTTTAATCTATCAATAAAGTAAATTTAGTTTTATTTTACAGTTAGAACACAAAAAATATGGCATATAGAAAATCATAAAGAAACCACATTTTTGTCACTACTTTATAATTTCTGTTAAAAAAGAATGCTACAAAATTGGAAAAGGAAATCGGAAACTAAATAAATCATATAATCCACAATTAAATTATAGTAGTATGTTTCCTAGTTTTCTTCAAATATATATAGTTATAGTTTTACTTTAAAATAATGTCCATGATATCATTTGCATAATTCAATATGTGAAATATTCCAATTATAAATAAAATATGTTAATAAGTATCACTTGATCACTTGATATCCCGTTATTGATTGATTTGCTCCAGCTGGCACCATTAATGTTGCCATTTGACCCTATCACATGCCAGTGTAGCCCAATGGCATCTGTTTGTTTCAGGGATATTAAGAGCCTCGAACTGTTTGTTTAGGGTCTTGATAAAGGAAGACTGACCATCTTGCAGGTGGGCGGCCACAAGATCTTTTGATGTCCCGTGGGATCCAATAGTCCAACGGTCTTCTCCAGATTGCATTATATGGCCACCGATCTGATTTTTGATGTTCTGGCAGATGAGACATCATCCTTGATTTTAGAATAGCAATGGAGGTTGGAACTCCAGATTCCTTCTCTCACTTGAGTGAGGCATGGTATTCCAAGCATGGCTATTTCGATTCCTCTTTGGGGAGACCCGAATGGTATTCTCATCTTGCTTTGTAGGGCCCAGGTCTCTGAGGCATATGTTAATGCAGGGAGAATGGTGGAGTTGAAGAGATGTGCCATAAGCCGGAGGTTCTTTGTTCTTTTAGCTATTTCTTTGATGCTTTTGAAGGCAATCCATGCTGCTCTTGCTCCTGGCGCAGCTCAGGTTTTAGGTCGTTCATCATGTTGACTTCTCGACCTAGGTACACATAACTGCTGCATTCAGAGATGCCTGTTCCATGCAGAGTGAATGGGGCCTCTGGAACTAGTTCACTTTCATGAACATAGTTTTGTTGAGATTCAGCTGTAGACCTATCTTTCCACATTCTCGGTCAAAGTCAGCCAGCATTTGTGCCGCTTGGCTGATG
The DNA here is from genome assembly GCA_021461705.1 of Cryptotis parvus. Lineage (NCBI taxonomy): Eukaryota > Metazoa > Chordata > Mammalia > Eulipotyphla > Soricidae > Cryptotis > Cryptotis parvus. Next base: position 158,106 of record JAJIBD010024708.1, on the reverse strand, counting down.
TTCGGTGTTATTAGAACGATGTCATCAGTGAAGTGTAGGTGGTGCAGTTGCCGACCATCTATCTTCACTCCCATTCTTTCCCATTCTAATTGTTGCATGATGTTTTCAAGGGTGGTGCTGAAGAGTTTTGGTGAAATGGTATCACCCTGTCGAACCCCCTCTTTTGATGTCGATGATCAGTTCCCTGTAGAATGGTGAGATCCTGGTGGTGAAACCGTAATATAGTTCATGAAGGATCTTTATGTACTAGGTTTGAACACCCTATTTGGCTAGGGCTTCTATGACTGCTTCCAGTCTCCACAGAATCAAAGGCTTTCTTTAAATCAATGAATGTGAGACAGAGCGGCATCTTGAATTCTCTAGAGACTTCAATTAGCTTGGTTATCGTGTGGATATGGTCGATTGAGCTGAATTCTTTCGAAGCCAGCTTGCTCACATGGTTGTTCTACATCTAATGTTCTGCCAATTCTGTTCAGGATGACTCAAGTGAACAGTTTGTAGATGACAGACAACAGGCAGATGGGGCGATAGTTGCCAATGTCATGAATGTCTCCCTTCTTGAACAGTAGAACTGTCCTGCTAGTTTTCCATTGGAAGGTACCTTGCATTCAGACAGGTAGCGTGGTGAAGAGTTGAGCCAGTGTATTGATGAGAACTGATGGCAGATTCTTCAGGTGTTCAGGTTTGATCCTGTCTGGCCTAATGCAGTTCCTTTCTTAACCTACAATATGGCATGTTGGATTTCAGAAGGAAGAACGTTGGGAATGACATATCCATCCTACAGAATTTGGTATGTGGGTAAGTGGACGTGGCTATCAAAGAGATCTGAATAGAAGTCATGGATAATCTTCTCCATTGCCTTTCTGGAAGAAGTGATAGATCCATCAGGACATCAGAAGGGAGTCATTTTTGTCTTATAGTTGGAGGATAGGCGGGCATTGTGAATGCTTTTCCCGACTTCTGTTGCATCCCTCCAGCACTTCTGCTCTTCTCTCCTTGAGGTCTTTTTATCGCTTCTCTGCACTGCTTTGCAAGCTTGGATGTTAGCAATTCGCCTGAGGCAGGCACCTTATCACGTTGGTGGATGAGCTCAAGGGTTTTTGAAGACAGGTGTCCTTTTGTGTCCTTCTCTCTCTCAGCATTCTTTGCACAATCATGGAGGTGCTGAACCAGTGGGTTGTATTCTTCGGTCGATGTCATCAGTGATGGTATCTTCCTATGTTGCTGCAATGGTGCCAAAGAGTTAACAGTTGGTGGTCATTCTGGTGGTTCTCTTCTTAAACTTTGCAGCTTTTTCTCCTTGTGTTAAGTAGAATTTTGCACGAAGGAGACTGTGGTCTGATCCTGTTTGGAATTTTGGGACGACTGCGACATCAGTCAAGCAAACCTTCAATTAAAGATTATGTGGTCAATTTCATTGTGGAACTGTCCACCAGGAGATTCCCATATCCAATGTTTCGATTCAGCCTTTTGGAACTGTGAGTTCCCATGAAAAGTCTTGGTGGACATGATGAACTCAGATAGTCTCTCACCCTGTTCGCTCCGCTGTGGAGTTCCGATGTGGAGTTCTTCGGCCGGATCTTCTCGGTCCTGTCTTGGCATTGAAATCACCAACTATGATTTTGTAGAAGGTGTGATCATTTTTATAGAACTCCTCCAGTTCTATGTAGAATTTCTCAATTTCTTATTCTTTGTATGTAATAAGTATATGAGTTATTATACTTCATTTTTAATAAATTGATGTTTCATCAGATTTTTTTTTTTTTTGCTTTTTGGGTCACACCTGGCAATGCTCGGAGGTTTCTCCTGACTCTGCACTCAGGAATTACTCCTGGCAGTGCTCGGGGGACCATATACCATATGGGATGCCGGGATCGAACCCAGGCCGGCATGGGCTGGCCGTGTGCAAGGCAAATGCCCTACCCGCTGGATTATCGCCTCCAGCCCCTGTTTCATCAGATTTTAAAGTCAATTCACTATAATGCTCTAAGGTATTTTCTAATATGATATATTTTAAAATTATTTATTAAAATTAAAAAATTATAGTTTAGGTAATATGCTTATAATAGTGTTTAAGTTTATGGCAGTGATGAATGAAGTTTCTGTACACTACCATGACCAAAGTGCCCAAGACCCTCCTACACTATCTTTATATATCTCCAGGTCTGATCTTCATTTGCCTGCTATTACCCCACTGCTTGCTATAAGTATTGTAATCCAAGGCAAAGGCCAAGGGCTCTTCATTATCTGATACTATTCCCTTGTTTTATCTCAATTCCACAGGTGATATCATCTTGTATTTATCCTTCTCCCTTAACTTCTGTCACAACACCTAACGGTTTAGGTCATACATTTACAGTAGTGCTAAAATTCATGATTTTGGTGTAGTAAACTCACCTTATTACCACCAAATGCCCACAACTTCTTTCCTCTACAACATGCCCTGATACACTTCATGTGAACACGCCGCCCCACCTGATGTTTGCAGTTTATACTCCAGTACCTGGGATTTGTAAATATATATAACGCATCTGCTAACATTTGTGATATATATATATATTACAGATGTGTTATATATTTACATATATATTTACATCTATATATACATATATGTATATATACCTATATATGTACACACATATAAATATATGTGTATATACATATATATGTATATACACATATATTTATATATACATCTGTGATAAATATATCACAGATGAGAAAGAATTTACTGCTTAAATGGACACTATTTTATTTATTTATTTATTTATTTTAATTTTATTTTATTATTTCCCCCCCAAATATTATTACACCATTTTAGACATACAATTGAAAGATGCTCATGTAGAGTTTTGGTTCTACAGTGTTCCAACATGCATCCCTCCACCCAAACCCATCACCCATCACCAATGTCCCCACCTCCCTCACCCTCCCGCACCTCAACTACTTGGCAGATTCTGTATGTCATTTCTTTCCTCTTTTATCTCCCTCCCACCAAACTTTCCTGCTCTTCGTGGAATACAGTGCATTAAAAGACATTACTGTTTCACTATTTTAGTGGACCACGCTGCCGCTTGCGGCCGAGTGACCTGGGCTTGAACTGGTTTTGCTCTGTTGATCCGGTCGTGAGGCAGTTTCCCAGCATCTGGGCAGCGAAAATGGTGGCTAGTGTGATGGGCGAAGTTTCATCCGGCTGCTTCCGGGACCCCTCAGAGGCGATGGGCCAACACCCAAAACCCATCTGCCCTCCTCTGGATCCCATTGTCAGCTGGGCTCTGCGCCAGCTGAGTTCCAGCCTCCCCAGCCGCTTGTGAAGCTCTGCATGCTGACCCCTGGGCAGCTCTGGGCGGGCCACCAGGCTCGACAAATGGACACTATTTTAAATGGGGTTGTTTTTTCTACTTTTTTTTCTTGCAGGACTTTGCTCATAGAAATACAGAAGACTCTTGTGTGTTAATTTTGTACCTTGCCATTTTGATGTATTGGCTTGTTGCTTCTAAGAGTTTTTCAGTTGAGTCTAGTTTTTTCTTTTTGTTTATCATTAAGTCCAACTGCAAGTAGTCATAGTTTAACTTCTTTTTTCAATTTGGATCCATTTCAATTTCTTTTTTATTTATATTTTGAAGCAAAATAGTTTTTCTAGAAAGTAATTACTTGGAAAGATGTGAAGGGAGAGAAATAAAGAAATAAATGATTAAGAGAGAACTTGGGCTTCTTGATAATGGAAAGAGAAGAGAGAATTAAGCATTAAAAGAATTAAGTAAGAACACGGGCTTAAAAGAGCAATCCTAGGTTTTATTTCTTGGATGATTTCTGTGACAAGAACTTCCAAAACAATATAAAATAACAGTGGGGAAGATCTGCACCACTGTCCTGTTTGTAATGTCTGAAGGAAGGCTTTCAGTATCATGTTGACTGTGAATTTACTGTAAATGGTCATTGCTCTCTTGAGATATATTCCTTCTATTCCTCCTTTTTGGAATGATTTTTATCAAGAATGAATGCTAATTTTTGTCAGAAGGTTTCTCTGCATCTACTGATATGGTCATGTGATTTTTTTTTATCTTTTACTGACATGGTGTATTGCATTAGTTGATTTGCATATACTGAGCCCTTCTTGCATCCCTGGAGTGAATCCCACTTAACTGTGGTCTATACTTTTTTCTTGTTGTTCTTGCTTTTTGGGTTACACCCGGCAATGCTCAGGGCTTAATCCAGACTCTGGACTCAGGAATTCCTCCTGGCAGGGCTTGGGGATCATATGGGATTCTGGGGATGGAACCTGGGTGGGGCCACGTGCCAGGCAAACGCCCTACCCACTGTGCTATTGCTTCACCCCAATGCTTTTGATACACTGTGCATTTTGCTAAGGTATTGTTGAGGACCGCGTGTTATCGATGTTAATCTTTAATTTTATTTTGGCAATATCTCTGCCTGGTATTGGGGTGATTTTGTCTTTTATAACTTTTTTTGTTTCTTAAATTTGTGTCACAATGGTTTCCTCTGTTCACTGAACCTGAAGGGATTATTGCTCTGTATCCTCTAGCTGCATCAAAGCTCTGAGTCTCGAGGCTTTCCTGTGCCTCCATCTTTATTAGTTGATTCACTTGAATGACCTCATTCTCCCTACCACTTCCCCTGTTCAGGTGCTTTGTGAAAGCATAAGTTGAAACTCTAAGTTTCAGGTTTTCTGATCTCTGATACGGTCCTCTCACATTATTATGCAAGTACCTATAATTCTTATCATTTCTGGCAGCCATTATTTTTAATTAATTTTTTGAATTAATTAAATTCACACTTACTAATGTCACACTTACTAATGTCTGGCAATTGATGTGGCATCACAGTTCAACTAACTTTGACATTGAGGGGGAACTGTGGTTATTTGTACTCAGTTATTAGCTACTCAAGCAGATTGACCTTCACAGTGATGGGAGAATTTTTGCATTTGTCAATAATGGTTTTACAATACCTGCTCTGACTGGTGACCTCATCCTAAAAGTTTCAGTAGAAATTTACATTATGCAAGATACAGAGTCCAATTACTTACAGGCTACAACTGACAGAAGCCTTTCCTGAGAAAGCAATAGGTGCTTCTATCCCTGGCCAACACGAAGCAGATACTCCAGAGGGCATAGGACAGTACTTCAGAACAGTTTCCTGGACAGCCATGATTGGGTACATGTAACAACAATCCCATCACTGTTCAAGTTAGTTAGATTATGAAATTTTTTTTTGAGGTTATGATCAAACAAGGCAATGACATACAAATGGGGCAAGGATAATGTCTAAAATAAATATTGCAGAGAAAAGTGGATAACTGTAGACAGAATATTAAAACCAGATCACTAATTTATAAATTTATATCATACAAAAATAAATTCAGGACCAGAGAGATTATGCTGGGGGTAAGGCACTTGCCTTGCACAAGGTCCACCCAGGGTTGATCCTGGCACCCCATATCATCCCCAACTAAGCACTGCCATGAGTCATCTCTCGAGTTAAATCATGAGTAAGCTCTGAGCACTGACGTGTATGGCCCCCAAATAAAAAACAACAAGAATTAGTTAAAAATGGATTAAAGGCATTAATATAAAACCAAACTAATAAAACTTCTAGAATAAAAGTAAGTCCCAGATATTGTCTTTGTGATGACTTTTAGATTTGACTAAAAATGAAAAGTTAACACATAAGAGCAAGCAATAAGACTATATTGAAATGTTTTGCTTCAATTTTGCCAAACAAAAAATCAATATGATATAAAAAGCTATTGAATGGCATTCAATATCTCTAAATAATTATCTAACAAGGAATTCCAAATATAGTTAAAAGTCTCACCACTTCCTAGAAAACAAACAAATCATAATGTCATATTTAAAAAATTGATTAAAAATGAGTAGAGGAGTTGAGTAGAGATTTTCCAAAATATAGGTGGGCAACAGACAGTAAGATTCCACATATGAAATCGCACAACATTTATCTGTTTATGGCCTAACTTACACAATTTCTACAATACCTATCTTGTCTCAAATGCGATATTTCCATTTTGGTGATTGAATAATATTCTGTTATTTATATTTCTTAACACACATCTGTAGCTGAACACTTAGATTTTTTCCATGCACTTGCCTATTGAAAATATAGCTCTGATAAAAATTTAGTTGCAAATCTCTCTTCAACATAGTATTTTCATTTCATTTAAGCATTTTAAATATATATTAAAAAACAACCTCCAATTTAGTAGGTCATTATTTTCCTGTGTTTTTTAAAATGTTGTTGATGATTTCCCGCTGTGCAGAAGAGCTTGCTTACTTTTGATTTGTCTGCTCTTTGGGTCAAATTCAAGAAACAATCATGAAGCTCAAAGTCAAGGAGCTTATTAGGTTTCACTGTCAAATCTTTAATCCCATTTGAAATATTTTTTTGTCTATGATTTAATATAGTGATTTAGTTTTATTGCTCTATGTGTTACTACAGTTTTCTATCATCATTAACTGTAGAGAATACTCATTGTCTCTGGTATGTTCTTTTTTCATTTAGTCAAAAAATTTATCAGCTATATATGTATGGTTTAATCTGGGTCCTCTACCATTTCTAGTGATCTGTGTGTCTGCTATCTACTCTTTGTTTATGTGTTGGTGAGGCCATCAGGGATCAATTTCAGTATATTACGTGTGATACTTGAGCTCTGTCTTCATGCTAATATCATATTAATTTGTTTTATATAGTATATACTTTTAGAAATCAGGAAATATAATTCCCCACTGTGTTCATACTCAAGTGGATCTTGATAAGTTTTTGGATGGATTCTTCCTACTTAGCTGAACTATGGCATTAGAATTTTCAGGAGGATTTGCTTTAAATCTATGAATTTCTTGGTTAATGTGGAAATGTGAAAATCATAAACTCTAGTCCTGATCAAAACCAGTCGTATGGAGTTTCTAGAGAATGCCTTTGTGCCAAAAAGCCATCTAGACCAGAAAGTCCCAGGATTAAGTTCCCTAAGGGGTTAAACAATTAGCAAATCATGGGTAGAGATACCACTAGAGAAAACAGGAACTATAGCTGTATACAATAGGAAACACAGACAGATTACCAGGGGTTTCACAGCATTCTCACCTAGAAAAAGGGTTGAACTATTCCCAGAGAAAAAGATAACAACCAAAAATAAATGAAGCAACATCAAATGAAAACGTGCTTGCATGGTAGAAGAAACTTAGACTAAAATAAAAAGATACCCTAATAAATAGGAAAAAAATAGTTTCTTGCAGCACATTAGAGGAAAAACTACTATCACAAGATATAAAATCTATTCTCAAAGCTCACCCACAAAAATACCAATAATAGTAAAAAAATTAGGGAGAAGAGAGGAACAGAAATATTTATGAAGAAATATGAATGAAAAATTAATGGGCTTTAGGTAAATAAGGATACAACACTAAAAAAAGTTTCTACACTGAAAAATATAAGAGGTTTTAAATAATAGTATAGGGACAAAATATTCACACATCAGATAAGTGACTAATGTCCAAAGTTTCAAAGCTCAACAACAAAATTACAAAGTGCCCATCAAAAAAAATGTGGAACGAGGATGAAAAAGATACTTCCAGATAATAAACATATAGATATCCAACAACGTGAAAAAAGATGTTCATCATTACTGATCATTAGTAAAATGCAAATCAAAGTGACAATGAGATAGTCTCTCACAACAGTGGGAATAGTCTACCTTAAGAAAGTTCGTAAGACAGTAAACGCTGAAGGGGATGTTGTGAAGAACGAGCTCTTACTGCTGATGGCAATGTTTCCTGCTTTAGACACTTTAGAAAATTGTTGGGAGATTTATCAAAAGATTGAGAACAGAATTTCCATATAATTGAGTGATTATACAGACCTAGTATTTGGCCTTAGAACACAAAAAAATCTTTGATTCAAAAGGACATATGCACAGCCATGTTCATAGCAGCATTATTTGTAAGGCCAAGAAGGAAACAACCTATATAGCTGACAACAGCTATGTGGATAAGAAACTGTGGTACATGCAGCTGCTGGCTGACCTCGAGGCCCTGGTGAATCTGTTGGGAAGCACAACTATCAGAGCCTTCACTATGACTGCTGGCAACAGCAGCAAGATGCTGCAGTTTATAGAATAAACAGGATGCTGAAGTAAGTTGTCTTCATCAGCGTTGTAGGCAGGCAGACAGGGGGTGCGCCACATGGAAATAAAAATATTCCTGAAGAAAAAATCCAGAGCCAAACCTGATTGAAAACCGAAACAAACTTGAAAAGACCACTATCAACAATAGACCCTTGGGGAAGGGAAGGCCAAAGGGAATGTGTGAAACCCATAGGCCACTGGCCCTTCTAAAGGCTTTAGATAATTAACTCTCCTAAGGAAAATAAATCAGCCTCCCGGCCCAGGACCCACAGAAGACACCAAAGCATTCCAGTCAAAGAAGATCACTCCCAAAGTCTACTCCCCTTGGCAATGGCCTAGCAACCTAGGTTGAAGCCCCATATGGGAGTAACTTGGGGAGAAGTCTATAAAAGTTGTCCTGACCAAAGGACAGTGCGCACATGTTGACTGGGCACACATGTTGCGGCGGGCACATGCTGAATGGACACACATGCTGCCTGGAGCCCATGTGGCCGAGCACATGTTGTGCCTGAGCACGTGTGTTGCCCGTGATCTCCCCTCTTGAGATGTGTACTCCCTTTTTTTTCTCCCCTCCCCCTCTCCAAAAACCTCTTTAATAAAACCTATTTAACTTCACTGCTCGTCGACTCCTGAAAATTCTTTTTCTGCGAGGAAGACAAGAACCCTAAGGCAACTCTGGGTAAGGCCTAGGACTGACTTTCCTTCCCTGCAAAGAGCAATTCCTCGCTCCAGCCTGAGTCCGTGGCTCCCCGAGAAATCTTGGGTGGTGGGGATCAACTCCCGTGCTAGATATCAAGCAGACATCAGGTGTGGCTTGACGGCCACCTTGTAGGGCTGGTGGGGCTCAGGCCCACACCATGCAGGGGCTCATCGCAGACTTTATCAGTCCTTGGCCTGCCCAGTGGGTCCTGGGTGGCAGAGACGGCTGGGGGAGAAAGTGACCATCTCTCTCTCCTTTGGCCTCAATAAGCCACCTGTGAGGCCCACCTGCATCATTTTGGCGACCACTAAGGGATGTTGCAGTGAAGTTTCCCCAGAAGGAGGAGTGGTACAGAAGGCAGAGTGAGGAGTAAAATCCTAAGATGCATCATTTTGGCGACCGCGGCAGGACGTTGCAGTGAAAAGTTCCCCCCCAGAAGGAGGTAACCTGTGAAAATCTGCGGAGAAGGTATGCTCCCTCGGAAATCTCTAGGGGGGTGGGGAGGAATGTAATAACCTCTGTGTGAGTGTGTGTGTGTGTGTGTGTGTGTATGAGCACCTTGATAGGTCCTTCTATCAGGCGTGAGTCTGTGGCTCCACCGAATGGCACCCTTAAGGTCCCACAAATGTTATGCGGAGCCAAAGTGGGGCTGTCTGCCACAAAGAACATATGCTCTATGGTGGCGCTGATATAGCAGTCAGCCACAAGTCACAACTGCTGAGTCCACTACGGCTAAGTTCTTCACCAGACAGACAAGCAACTGAATGGTCTCTGTAAAGAGGCACCCCTCCTTTGTCTGTCTCGAGTCACCTATCACTATGGGAGGGACAGGAGGAGAAGCTCACTAGTAAAAGATTCTAGGAGACCAAATTTTCAGGTAGCAGTCCTTTTCCCTCTCTCCCCTTATCCCAAACTAGCAAGAGAACAGGCTAGAAAACACCAGGAGACCTGAGGAAATGGAGACACATTCCCTGCTCATGGATTGGAAGGATTAACATTATCAAAATGGTAATACTCCCTAGAGCTTTATACAGATTCAATGCGGTCCCTATAAAGATACCCATGATGTTCTTCTAAGAAATTGAACAAACACTCCTGAAATTTGTATGGAATAATAAAACCCCACAAATAGCTAAAGCAATCCTTGGGAAAAGAAGATGGGAGGTATCACTTTCCCCAACCCCAAGCTCTACTACAGAGCAGTTGTAATTAAGACAGTGTGGTAGGGGCGGCGCGATAGCCCAGCGGGTAGGGCGCTTGCCTTGCACGCCGGCGGGCTCATGCCGGCCAGGGTCGATCCCGGCATCCCATATGGTCCCCGAGCACCGCCAGGAGTAATTCCTGAGTGCAGAGCCAGGAGTAACCCCTGAGCATTGCCGGGTGTGACCCAAAAAGCAAAAAAAAAAAAAAAAACGTGTGGTATTGGTATAGAGACAGACCCGTAGACCTATGGAATAGAACTGAGTATCCTGAAACTCACTCACAAATATACAACCACTTAATCTTCGATAAAGGGAGCAAAAAATTTAAGTGGAGCAAAGAAAGGCTCTTCAACAAATGGTGCTGGGAAAACTGGGCAGCTAGTGTAAAAAATGAACTTAGACCTCCTTCTAATGCCATGCACAAAAGTCAGATCAAATGGATTCTAGATCTCGATATCAGACATGAATCTATAAGGTACATCGAAGAAAACATAGGAGAAACGCCTACGACATCGAAACGAAAAGTATCTTTAAAGACTACACATCACTGACCAAGCAAATGGAAGCAATGATAAACAAATGGGATTATATAAAATTGAAAAGCTTCTGCACCTCAAAAGAAACGGTGACCAAGATACAAAGACAATCCACAGAGTGGGACAGGATATTCACCCAATACCCATCTGACAAGGGGTTAATATCCAGGATATATCAGGCACTGGTAGCACTCCACAAGAAGAAAACAGCCAACCCCATCAAAAAAATGGGGAGAAGAAATGAACAGAAGCTTCCAAAAAGAAGAAATTCGAATGGCCAAAAGGCATATGAAAAAGTGCTCTTCATCTTTAATCATCAGGGAGATGCAAATCAAAACAACAATGAGGTACCATCTCACCCCACAGAGACTGGCACACATCCAAAACAGCAAGAACAACCGGTGCTGGAGTGGATGTGGGGAAAAAGGGACTCTCATCCACTGCTGGTGGGAGTGCCGACTGGTCCAGCCCTTTTGGAAAACAATATGGGCATTCCTCCCAAAGCTAGATATTGAGCTCCCATTTGATCCAGCAATAGCACTCCTGGGAATATACCCTAGAGACCGAAAAACACATAGCAGAAACACTATCTGTACTTCTTTATTCTCTCTGCGCTATTCACTATAGCTAGAATCTGGAAACAACCTAAATGCCCGAGAACAGAGGACTGGCTAAAGAAACTGGTTCATCTACACTATGGAATACTATGCGGCTGTCAGAAAGGATGAAATTATGAAATTTACCTGCAAATGGATGGACATGGAGTCTATCATGCTGAGTGAAATTAGTCAGAAGGAAAAGGACAGATATAGAATGACTGCATTCATTAATAGGATATAAATAGATACCAGTGTTTTAATAAATATGGGAAATGGTAATGGCAGATTAAAACTCCCCCATTGAATATACACAAAAGAGACTTAAGTGATAAACTCTAAATATCTGCAGGGCTAGCCACAATGTGTAAAATAAGAGGGAGAGAGATGCAGAGACAGAGAGAGAGATAAAGAGAGAGAGGAAACTGGGGTACCTGCTATTAAGGTGGCCTGGGGGGACGGGAGGGGGGGAGGGGTACATTGGTGGTGGAAATGGGGCACTGGTGGAGGGATGGGTGCTGGAATACTGTATTACCAAGAACCAATTATGAACACCTTTGTAATTGCATGTTTCAAGGTGGTATAATAAAAAAAAAAAAAAAAAAAAAATAAAAAATAGAAAACACCAGGAGGTCAATTAGAATGTAAATTAGGTCTCTAGCAGCTTTAGCCCCAGGCAAAGAAAAAGAAAGGGGTAAAAGGCTAGGAAGGAAAACCCCTGCTGAGGCAGAAAGGCAGAACCCAGTGAGAGACCCAGTAAACTAAGCCAAGGCAGAAAGACAGAACCTAGTCAGAAATTCAGTCAGAAATTCAGCAGAAATTCAGTGAGGCCGCAGAAGGCAGTAAGACAGAACTTTTTTTTCTCCCTATCTCTTAAAAACCCACGATGGTCTAAGTTTGGCTCCACACGCAAGCCCTGGTAGTTTTGGATTCCATGGTAGTGGAAGGCCCCAGGGATGCCTGGGGTAACGAGAGATCACTGATGGAGACGTCCACGGTGCGTGATGCTCTGCCCGGGGTGGCCTACATGCTGTGGTCATGTCTGGCTGGATTGCCCCCTCAACCCACAGGACCCCCCAGGGCAGGCCGACATGCTCTGTGGTCATGTCCAGCCGGAATGCCCCGATTTCTTGGAAACCCATGGCAGGTTATGTCTGGCTCCACACACAGATCGTGGTCGTGGTGGATGCCCGGGAAGGCCCCAGGGACGCTTGGGGTAACACAGAAATCACTGATGGAGACGCCCACGCTGAGTGATGATTTGTTATGGCCAGGCCTAGGTGCCAGAAAGCCAAAAGCCACAGCACACAAGGTAGGGATTAAAGTCCCCTCAGGAGAAGCTGTTGTAGGCAGGCAGACAGGGGGCCCACATGGCAATGAATCCTTGCCCTAAGTCTGTCCAAAGTCACCTTTTGGAACCAGGAACCAAGACTTGATAAGACCCAGTAACCAACAACAAACCCTGAGGGAGCTGGATCAACCTTTCTCTGCCCAGCCCTTAATCCGGCTACATTCCAGGACAGAAGATCCAGCAAGAACAGAGGTCAAGAAAAGGAGATTTTCAAAGAAGACCACTCCCAAAGTCTACTCCCCTTGGCAACGGCATAGCAACCTAGGTTGACGCCCCATATAGGAGTATCTTGGGGAGAAATATATAAAAGTAGTCCTGACCAAAGGGCGGCGCAAGACATGCTGCATGGACACACATGCTGCCTGAGCCCTTGTGGCCGAGCACATGTGTTGCCCGCATCTCCCCTCTTGAGATGTGTATCTCTCTCTTACTCCCTCTCTGTCTTTGAAGTAGCCCGTGTTCTCCCTTGAGTCCTTTACTCTCTTTCTTTCTCTCCCCCTACCCCTCTCCTAAAACCTCCTTAATAAAATCTGTAAACCTTCACTGCTCGTCGACTCCTGACAATTCTTTTTCTATGAGAAAGACAAGAACCCTGAGGCAGCCCTGGGTAAGGCCTAGGACTGACTTTCCTTTCCTGTAAAGAGCAATTCCTCACTCCAGCCTGAGTCTGTGGCTCCCCGAGAAATCTCGGTATGGGGATCAACTCCTATGCCTAGAGATCAAGCGGACATCAGGTGTGGCTTGATGGCCACCTCGTGGAGCTGGTGGGGCTCAGGCCCACGCCATGCAGGGCTCATCGCAGACTTTATCAGTCCTAAGCCTGCCTGGCAGGTCACGGGTGGCAGAGGCGGCTGGGGAGAAAGCGACCATCTCTCTCTCCCTTCCGGCCTCACATAAGTCACCCGTGAGGCCCACCTGCATCAAAGCCAGTAATGGGAGGCCAAGGCAGGGGTTAGAGTCCCCTCAGAAAAGGCCAGTAAAAAATCCTGAAAAGTTTTGCCAAGGAACCATCCTGTTTTTTAGTTCTTTCCTTCTTTTCATAGGTTGCTGCCAGAATACTTAAAAATATGGGAAATTCTGCCTCTATACCCAAGGAGTCCCCCTTGGCTTGCTTGTTAAAAGACTGGAAGAACATTCAACTAAACTGTCTAAGCAAGGCACGCTCAAAGACCTTTGTAACAAATCATAGCCTAAATATAAACTAGAACACGGGGAAAATGGCCAGTAAATGGCAGCTTGCATTATTATTTGCTGCATGTGTGTCTCAGGAGAAAGGGACGCAGTCTCTCCTCAGGAGACTAGGCTGGCCCAGAGAAAAGTTGTTAGCAGAGGAGGCACGAATGTGGTGATTAATTTCAAAAAGGGTGTTAATGTAGTAATTTGATTTACAGGTGTTTTGCAGCCTAACCTGTCCTCACTAACATCTATCTCCAGAGACTGGACATTGTTAACTGATTTTAACTTTCTTTACTATGCCTCTAGCTTTACAGCCACTAAGGCACATTCAGAACTTGGAACTAGGAATTAGGAACTAGGAAAGCTGAATTCAGAACTAGGAAAGCTAAAATTGGTAGCAAATCACAATCTTAGGTTTACAACTGAATTGGCCATAATCTAGGTGGCCGGTTTTCTCAACAAAGGCACTTTCTTGACCCATGCTTCACAGGGAACAGAGGCTCATGCGGGCTGAAAAACGCAGGGCAAGGTCCCAATCGGCCTAGCAGGGCTATTCTTTGCCCTGGGGGACTGCCCTTCCTTTCTCAGTCTCAGTTTCCTCTACCCTTCCAAGGGTCAAATCACAACTAAAGATCGATCCATCAACTGTATATGTGTGTGTGTGCACGCGGGTGTGGTGGCCACCAACTGTTTGCAGCTAACTTGCCTTGTCTGTGTGAAACATTGGAGTAGTAAATAAAACCAAATTGGAATCAAATCGATTGTTAAGCCAGGAATAGGCAATGTGTTCTAAACTGAGTGCTGAGCATGAGAAGTAATTGACATGTTCAATCTAGATCTTATGATAAAAGGTTAAGAAATCTAATTGTAAAGGTTAAAGGTTTCCTTATCCCTAAAATTCTCCCAGCTCCAGAACTTGTGTTGTTAAGAAGATATTTTAAATAAAATTGATATGACTATATGTGACCAATGTCACTTTACATATAGTTGGTAAGGGCAACTATATGTTGGTAAGCAATTGTCATTGCTCAGAATTTTATCTTGAGCAATGACATATTATATATAATGATAATACTATTATAATATATAATATTATAATATATAATGTATATTATATATAATGTATAATATATAATGTATATTATATATAATACATATTATAATGTATATATAATGTATATTATATATAATACATATTATATACAATATATAATATAATGTGTACATATATATTATGATATATTTTATATATAATGTAATGCATATATAATATATATATATACATAATATATGTATATATACTAATATAATATAATATAATGTAATGTAATGTAATATAATATCATATCATATCATATATAGATATTATATGTATACAATATATACAATACATATATACAATATATAATATGATGTCAAAAGAAGGGTTCGGCAGGTTGATACCATCTCACCAAAACTCTTCAGCGCCACCCTCGAGAACATCATGTGACATTAGAATGGGAAGGAATGGGAGTGAAGATAGACGGTCGGCAACTACACTACCTCCACTTCATTGATGACATTGTTCTAATAACACCAAACATTAGCCAAGCGGCACAAGTGCTGGCTGACTTCAATCGAGAATTTGGAAAAAATCGATCTACAGCTGAATCTGAACAAAACTATGTTCATGAAAAATGTACCAGTTCCAGAGGCCCCATTCACTCTCAATGGAACAGTTATGAGTACCTAAGTCGAAAAGTCAACATGATGAAAGACCTAAAACCTGGGCTGCGCAGGAGGAAGAGAGAGAGGCACGGAATTCCTACAAAAGCATCAAAGACATAGCTAAAAGGACAAAGAACCTCCGGCTCCGGGCACATCTCTATGACTCCACCGTTCTCCCTGCATTAACATATGCCTCAGAGACCTGTGCCCTATGAAAGCAGGATGAGAATGCTATTTGGGTCTCCCCAGAGAGGAATCGAAAGAGCTATGCTGGGAATATCATGCCTAACTCAAGTGAGAGAAGGAATCTGGAGTTCTGACCTCTGTCGCTATTCCAGAATCAGGGACGCTGTCTTGTTTACAAGGCATCGAAAATCAGATGGGCTGGACATGTAATGTGATTTGGAGATGACTGCTGGCCTAGAGTCATTATTGACTGGATCCCATGGGATGTCAAAAGATCATGTGGTCGCCCACCTACAAGATGGTCAGACTTCTTTGTCAAGACCCTGAACGAATGATTAGAGGCTCTTCATATTCCTGAAGCAAATAGATGCCATTTGGGCTACACTGGCATGTGATAGGGTCAAATGGAAATGTTACTGGTGCCAGCTTGAGTAAATTGATAATGGGATTCAAGTGATTAACTTGAATAATGATTGAATAGTGATTGAATAATGGGATTCAAGTGATTAACTGATCAAGTGATTGTTATTGTTTTTGGAATATTGAATATACTCTGAGTTATTTGCCAAAACATTAACAATAATGGACCTCGTTCCCAACAAAAGGAGACATTACTGGCGCCCACTCAGGCTAATCAGTGAACAACGGGAAGACAAAAACTATAAAACTATAAAGTTAATTACATTTCAGCATGCTATTTATGTTTTATAAGTATATTGATATATTTGCTTTCATATTAAATATTTTTGAAGAGGTTTGGAAATGAAAAGGTTTGGAAAATGAAGACACAAGAACAACTTGAGGCTGGGGACAGCAAGACAGTGATGGTTCAGAAGTAAGTGCTGGAGCTTGTGAAGGAGCAACAGCTCTCAGATCTCTGAATAGCCAATGAGGCCAGAAACTTTATGAGTGAGTATATATGGATGCCCTGTGGATTTCCTTTCTCAGGAGAGCTCCATTAAGTGAAACTGTCAAGTCGCCCAACTTGAAACACTGGCTCGGAGTGGATTGTGTAATGATGGTGGTAACAGATCGTTCAGCTGGCAAACGCTCCAGAGCCCTCAGCACTATGATAATAGTTCTAAGTTGCCTGAAAAGGGCTTTTTTGGGTGCAACTCTGCACTTCTGTGGAGCATGGGTACTGAGGTCCCTGAGGCCAGATATAGATATATAGTTATCCATCCATCCATCCGTCCGTCCGTCCGTTCGTCCGTACATCCATCCACATCCATCCATCCTTCCATTCATCTGTCTGTCCGTCCGTCACTCTTTCCTTCCATCCATCCGTCCATCTGTCATCCATCCATTGTCCCATCAATCTATCTAATCTAGATAACTCTCTAGATAGCTATCTAGATAGTTAGCTATCTATATCGATATAGATCAAGATCAACAAGTGGAAGAGATGCTTCCAGTCTGCCAGTCTGAGTCAAATGGAGCATCCCAGAGGGGAACAGGTAAAGGCTTGACCAGTCCAAACAGAGCCCAGTAGCCGAAAACCTCACAATCACTGGCATGTTCAAGACCAGATTCTATGAGCCCCACCAAGAAATTAATCTGTTGAAAAACTCAGCTGTGCAGGATTTGTGACTGTAATCTCCAGGCTTTTTGTGTATTTGGAGATGGGCTAACTCCCCTATCTCCATCCTTCTGAGGGGCCTGGCAGACATGCCCTTGCCTCAAAGCCACCACCCAATTAAAAATTAAACTCCAGTTTTATCACCCCATTAAAGACTTTGGAAGTCCTCTAGTGCACAACTGCTACTGAACACTGAGTAGCACATCACACCCAGTTTTTACATAACAGCTCAGCCAAAAGGTCATGATATTAGCAATATCATTATGATATATAAGTTTTAATAACTAATATAGAGCAAATTAGTAATTTGTGTCTGTTTTAGGGTGGGCAGGAAACTAAGACTTTGGTGTCAGTAAAGACACATTGGTGGTGGAACTGGTGTTGGGATGTTGAATAACTGAAACAACTGTATGATGAACAACTTTGTAGATCACAGTGTATGAAGTTAAAAAAAATTTTAAAAAGTACAACTTGAACAGGATTCAGTGGAAGTAATGTTAAAGAAGTAGAAACAATTACTGGAATATCAATATATAATTTTAAAAAAGAAACAAGATTATAAAGTTTATACTATAATAATTGTGACTTTACCTTTTCTTTTCACATAGTTTATAAATATTACTTAAATGAGAGTAAGGAAATTCTTTTGATTGAGTACTTAAAGGCTTCCTTAACTTGATTGTTTCTCAAGGTATAAATGAAAGGGTTCAATGTAGGGAAACAGAAGAAATCAACAAGGAAACTACTTTGTTAACAGTCACTTCTTCCTTTGCTATGGGATTCATATAGATGAAAATGCAGGTGCCGTAGGTGATGGAAACCACAATCATGTGAGAGGAGCAGGTGGAAAAGGCTTTTTTCCTTTGCTGAACGGATGGAAACCTAAATATAGTCTTGAGGATGTAAGAATAAGACACAATGACACAGCTTAGGGTTGTGTTCAGGGTAATTACAGCGCAGACCATAACTGTCTGTTCTATGAACCATGTGTCTGAGCAGGAGATTTTTACTAGGGGAAATGCATCACAAGCAAAATGATCAATCTTATTGGAATCACAAAATTCTAGATCTAACCCCAGGCTAAGTGGTGGGATGAGTATACATACACCAGCAGTCCAGCAACAGATGATGAGAAGCCAGCAGACTCTGCTGTTCATGATGGTCACATAGTGCAGGGGCTTGCAGATGGCCACATAGCGGTCATAGGACATGGCAGCTAAGAGATAAAATTCTGTTACTGCGCAGAGGTCAGTAAAAGACACTTGAATGAAACAAGCGTCATAGCTAATGATCTTGTCACCTGTTGCTATGTTATACATGTATCTGGGCATACAAGCAGATGTGAATGAGATCTCCAAAAAGGAGAAATTTTTTAAGAAAAAGTACATGGGTGTTTTCAGTTGGGGAGCCACAGAGGTGAGTACGATGATGGCCAGGTTCCCAGTTATACTCAGCAGGTAGGTGATCAATATAAAGATGAAAATAGGAGCTTGTAGTTGAGGGTCATCTGTGAGTCCCAGAAGAATGAATGTGGTTACAGTACTATTTCTCATTCCCAGTTTTGACGTTCTCTCAATCTGTGTGCAATATTCATAGAAATTTTTTTAAATCAAAGAATGGGTATTATTCTAAAATTTATATTCCAAGATTTGCTCTTTTATACACTACATATACACACATTCAAACCTACATTCGCACATATTCTAAGACATTTATATCTTCTGCTTACAATTTTTATGTGATTGAGTTGCTAGCTGAGAAAGTATTGTTTAATGGGTCATAGTATCAAAGTAATGTCTTTAGACTGTCAAGGAGTCTTCCATATCAGTAATTTTAAAATAACCCTCAATTTAAAAATTTTCTCCAAGTTCTGCTGCTCTTAGAAAAGAAATAGTAGTAATAAATAATAAAAAACTTGAGTTCAGTATGCAGAGTCTCATGATCTTGATTCAAGAGAGACTCTCATTTATCTATTTGATTTGGGATTAAGGGCACTTATTTTTTTTTAAATCTTAAGTCCTATTGTTTTAACTCACTACTATTTTTTATTATTATTGAATCTGTGTTGCCCTTAATGCTATTAAAAAAGAAAGATAACTGCTCCCATCATCTTTCATTTAGTGATTTTTTTTATCTTCTTTACACTTCACCCATATGTCTTTGTGCTTTTAATATACAACTGGAATTTCAAATCAAAATGTATTTTCAGATAATGAAAGTAACTTCTCTTTTTATGCTTATTTTGTTTTATGAGTAGATTTATTTTTTTGTACTTTGTTCATCTTATGCTCTATATTGCACATTGTCTTAGAATATGTATTTTGAAATTTATGTACCATCCATTATTTCCAGCAATTACTCAGATGATGTATTCATTTCTTTAAAGTCTGACAATTCTTAAAATTTTTAAGTATTTTTTTCTATAGAATATTATGTTTTATAATATAAATTAATTAATATTTAATTGTAAGTAGTTTTATTAAGTTTTAATAATTTCTATTTATTGTCTTTCAAAAAATATTCAGAATCACAGAAATTTGTAATGTGTTGCTATTGCTTCAATCACTGGACTTTTAATTATGACGGCAGAGAGCTGTCCAGCAAACATTCATTCCATATGTAGAGAGAAATAGCATTTTATTATATTCATTCCATAGGGGAATTTTATTTTTTGATGTTTATTGTCTAGATTACACTGAATATTTATCTTATACAATTAGCTAGACTTGTTTTGTTACTAAGGCCACATCACTTAAAACTTCCAAATTTATCAATTCAAGGGAAAATAATTCTAGATATATATTTTTTAAATACATATGGAATGAATTAAAGATATATACAATGAAACAAGCCGTTTTCTCCCAGAATAGAATCCAGTACTTATTCTATAAAGAGATTTACAATCATGGATAAGCTTTATCATACTTACTCTACTAATGGTTAATCAAAATATTTCTTCTTTATATAATCAGAAAAACTTAAAGAGTACTATGTTAAAAGTGTTTTTTTATAAAGTGGTTTATGTCTTCATATCCAGCAGCACAAATGGGATTATTTGAAATTCATCTTGTTTCCATCTCCATATTGGACAATCTTGTGTATGATACTCATGGAACTGTTATAAGTCTACAAATATTTCCTTAATTTATCATTGAAAATAAAATAAATTGGTGTAAGGACTAAAAGAATTCTAGAATCTTTTTTTTCAATCGTGAAAGAGGAGATATTTAAAATTATTCAGACAGTCAATGCTTCTATAATGTGGAATGTGTTCTCCTCTTTTTTAATTTGCAGGAAAATGTGCCTGTGAAATAAATAAATGGTCCTTGGTGACCCACAATCTAGTTGCTGTTTAATTTTCTGAATAATGAGTTTGGCAGAGACACAAGTCACTATGTTCAGTGGAGACTGTGTCCTTGGAGATAGGAGAACGTTACAGTAAATCTGACACAACAGTAATCTTTATTACAGTTCGTATTTTAAAAAGAATAATTCACGTATAGAAAATAAGTTGGAATATGGTAATCCTTGATTTTATGAATGAAATTATATCTTATAGGAATGGAAAATTTCAATGACATACGCACAGGAAAAACTATTTAATTACATAGGGTTACTGCTTATGAATATTTTTATTTGTTTTGTATCATACTCAACAGTAATGAGGGCTACAGTCAGCTCTGAGTTTGGGGCTTGTTCCTTATGGAACTTGGGGACCATGTGGTATCTGGTATCAATTGTTTGCAAGTGAGATGTCTTAAGCCATTCACCAGGTCTTGGCCCTTCAGATATTTTTTTCTTCCAATATAAGAGCTAGGGCATAGGTAATATTCATGAATGCATAAAATTTGCAATCACAGGTCTCCTAGAGCTAGGTAGGGTTAAGATACTTGACCTGAGAGATCCCTGATCAATCCCCCGGCACGGTATACAGTCCCCCAAGAACCACCTGTGTAATCCTTAAGCATAAAGTCAGGAGTAAACCTTTAACATTTCAGGGTGTTCCTTCCCTCAAAAGAAACAAAATTTGCAACCACATATTATAAATGGATGCAAAAAATTCTTTAATCATTGTTTATCAATAATAATGTACCTAAACCACCAAATTAATTGTACATTAAAATGGTTAAGATATTAAATTTCATGTATACATGTTTATGTATATATGTATGTATATTTTTATTATTAATATTATTTATATTTAGAAATAAAATTTATAAAATTTTGTCTCAAAGCTTTTATTAGACCTATTTAAATTATTAGCAGCATATTTTGCCTGTAGTGTTCAATATGCTTATAATAAAACAGGTGTGCATTTTCTTTCACCATATAATGCCTTTAAATTCCTGAGAAAATTTCTGACTTTTTATTAAACATTTTATTGTGCCACTAAGAGATATACAATTACAACGTTGTTCAAGTTTAGAGGTTTTGGTCACATAGTGTTCCAGCACCCTGCCCTCCACCAGTGCCCATTTCCCACCACCAATGTCCCCAATTCCCTCCCTCCTCCCATAGCCTGCCTTAACGGCAGTTCTCTTTTTAAATATATTACTGGGATCTCAATTTTTCAATAATGTTTAGTTAAATTTCTATAGTTAAATACACCATTTAGAATATAACCAATTTGCTTTATAAGTAATAGTCAAATTTTCAGTGAAAGAAGCAACTGTGAAAGAAAACATGATTCTTACCTGAGGGCTCATTTCTGGCTCTGTTCTCAGGGATCACTCCCATTGGGTGCAGGGGTCATCCATATTCTGGGGATAGGTGAGTGCCCTATTGCTGTGCTATGACTCCAGCCACTAATTTTCTTCCTGAAATGATTTTTTTTTATTTTGGTGGCCAGAGAGATAGTAAGAGGGTAAGGCACTTGCCTTGCATGTGCCTGACAGTGGTTTGATCCCTAGCACATAAAATGGTTCCCTGAACCCAGCAAAGAGTGAGGCTTGAGCACCACTGGGTGGGAGTTAGAGATTAGGTAAGACAGAGAAGGGAACCGAACAGAAGGGAACATATCTCTTAATAATGAAGGGATATGTTTATCAGGAAGAAATCACACTCCTATGAATGACTTTGTATCTCACCCAACTATGAATGAGTTTGTAAGTCACAGTGCTTTATTCAAATAAAAGTTGAGGTGTAAATGAATAGATTCTAAAAATAGATCACTTCTAAATCATTTTCGATTGCTACTAATGGCTCCAAATAGTGACTCTGAATAATAATGCAAAAAATTCTAGGTTTGAAGACTGCTTGGCTTTTCCTCCCCCTTCATTCACATGTCACCATCATAATTTTCAGAGGGGAGACTAGATTAACGAAGAACAACAGTTGCTTCTTTTTTATTCCATGACCAGTCCAGGAAGCAGGTTTTAGAAAGGCTACATCCAATCCCACTTTTGCACATGATTTCATGTGGACTAAATTTCATAAACAAGCCCACAGTTTATTAGAAAGTTAAAACAAATACTTTATTTAGAGTCTTTGTGTTTTGTTTTGTTTTGGGTTGCATCCAGTGATGCTCAGGGGTCACTCCTGTTTCTGCACTCAGGTATTATTTCTTGTGCTGGAGGAAGCATATGGGATGCCAGAGATCGAACCCAGGTTGGTTGCATTCAGGATCCTAAACATTGTACTGTCACACCAGCCCCTATTTGGAGTCAGACTTTAGATGAACTTCACACAGGCAGGTAGTACCTTATACATAAATATCACCATGCAGTACCCACCACCACATTCATATACATGCTTAACTTATGGACAGAGTTGTTACCTATAGATAAGCTAAAATAATTAAAAAGGGAAAGAAATATGCATATAAGGAATTCTTACCAATTATTATACAGATAGGGTAATGTTTTCTCATTATGTGACTTGGTGCAATTTACCAAAACTGTAATTTTTTTTTGCAAATTAGAGGAAAACAGAAAACTCTAAAAACTAAATACATATCTACTAGAAATTATAAATACTTTAAAGTGGCAGAATGAAAAATCAATACATATAAGCAGTTATTTTAATAAATTAGAAATGGGAATTAAGAAATCAATGTAACTTACAGGCAATTGAATCACCAAGGTTAAAGGATATAATATACTACGTAAGAAAGAGAATAGAGGAGGGCCTCTGAATGTTGGACCAGTGAAGCCATATGAACAGTTGTCAACACTCAACAGCACTTCACTGCCAGTATTAGGAATCAAGTTTATAATACATCCACGCTCTAAGTTACACAACCACTATAGTCCTTTTACCTAAACCATGCTAAAATAAATAATACGGTCACTAGAATTTAACTTAACTTGTCTTATTGCTTTTCTTTTTTAAATTATATTCATCTGTTTTAATTTAGACATGACTTCTAAAATTGCTAACAACAGAGTTTTAGGCATATGACATTCTTTTCTGTAAAAATGCTTTTCTTGAGCAATGGTTTAAGGGTGATTCCTAGATCACCCTAGCCCCAGAGTTTAGAGAAGAAAAGGGTAAGAAGAGTAAAGGGAAAGTGGAGAAGAGAGAGATGAGAAGCAATGTGGTCAGAGCTCAAAGTGTCTCAATGAATGGATGGTGTTAAAGAATGTTAGCACTAAATATTCCCCACCATAGAGTTGACAACACTGGAAATCACAAGACCCAAATTTTAAGAAACAGGTTTACGGGTGCCTGTCAAGATGCAGTCTGGGACTGGGAAGGGTCAAGCAGGAAAGGAAATCTGGGCACACTGGTGGAGAGCTGACACTGGAGGCAGGATTGGAGATGAAACATTCTATGTCAAAATCCCAACAGTGAATAAATTCTTAATTCATACTGCCATAATCAAACAAATTTTTTGGTAAGAATAAATATCAGGGTATAAACTGCACACAAAAAGGTGTTATAAAACACAGTGTTTTATTATGCATTTAGTAAATGATTGTTTCCAATGTATATATTCCAACATCTCCCTTCACTGGTGTCACTTCTTCCAACCCCAATACTTCTCCCACCAAACTCCCATCTCAATTTGACTCTGTGGATCAAGATGCTACCTTTCTGCCTTTGTTTGTTCATTGCTTTGTATCCTGAGTCCCAGTATGAGAGAATTCATTCTTTCCTTCTGAGTGACTTCATTCAGCATGGCATCTCCCTGAGTTCCATCTGTGTTGCTCTACATTGCGTGATTTTGCTTTCTTAGAGATGCATAGATTTTCATTGTGTGTGTATACTACAGTTTCTTGCTATGTTCCAAACCATAAAAACATATAATTTAACTAAGGAAAAGAGGGGGAAGACTAAATGTGAAAAACTGTCAATCACTATAGTAAGAAATATGGCAATAGAAGGAATGAGAAAATATTTCAAGTTCATAGTTGAAGGATTTACATTTTCAAAATGAATATCACACCCAATCCACTACACAGATTCAATGCAATTCACAAGAATTTTTTTTGTTTGTTTTTTGGGTTACACCCGGCAATGCTCAGGGCTTTCTCCTGACTCTGCACTCAGGAATTACTCCTGGCAGTGCTCAGGGGACCATATGGGATGCCGGGAATCGAACCCTGGCCGGCATGAGCCAACCGCATGCAAGGCAAACACCATACACTCTGGGCTATCGCTTCAGCCCCAATTCACAAGAATTTTTGGCATCGTGATTTATAGACTTATTGTAAAATCTAAAAAATTGTATGTTGTTATAAACACCTGCTGAGGTTTTAGGTCGTTTTAGGAATGACCTAAAACCTGAGTTGCTCAGGAGGAAGAGAGCAGCATGGAATGTCTTCAAAAGCATCAAAGAAATAGCTAAAAGGACAAAGAACCTCCTGATCTGGGCACATCTCTTCGACTCCACTGTTCTCCCTGCATCAACATACGCCTCAGAGACCTGGGCCCTATGAAAGCAGGATGAGAATGCTATTCGGGTCTCCCAGAGAGGAATCAAAAGAGCTATGCTGGGAATATCATGCCTCACTCAAGTGAGAGAAGGAATCTGGAGTTCTGACCTCTGTCAACAATCCAGAGTCAGGGATGCTGTCTCGTTTGTCAAGGCATCGAAAATCAGATGGGCTGGACATATAATGCAATCTGGAGATGACCGCTGGACTAGAGCCTTTACTGACTGGATCCCTAGGATATCAAAAGATCACGTGGTCACCCACCTACAAGATGGTCAGACTTCTTTGTCAAGACCCTGAATTATCGGTTTGAGGCTCTTTGTATTCCTGAAGCAACCAGACGCCATTGGGCTATACTAGCACATGATAGGGTCAAATGGAAATGTTACTGGCACCCGCTCGAGCAAATCGATGAATAACGGGGTTCAAGTGATAAACACCTGCAACAGCTAAGACTATTCTTATGGTCTTACATTTCGTTCTGAAACGTAGTTTGGAAAATCCCATTTTCTGTTGTTAGTTACACTATTAATCATTCAAAATAAAAATATTTTTATACTAAAATATGTATTCTCAGACCAAGGAATAAAATAGGGAGCTCAGAGCTGAGTCATCTGAGTTAATGGGCAGCTAATGTATGGCAAATCAGCTGAAACTATGAAGTGGAGCAACAAAAGCCTGTTCAAAAAATCAATAGAAAAACAGGGGTGGCCATATACTAGGAGAACAGGAAGAGGAGGAGGAGGAAAAAGTGTAGGAGGGAGAAGAAAATAATGAGAAAGAAGCAGAAGAAAAGTTGGAAGAGGAAGAGGAAGAAGAGATAAAGTATAAGAAAGATGTTGTTCGGGGCCGGAGCGATAGCCCAGCGGGTAGGGCATTTGCCTTACACACGGCTGGCCTATGCCGGCCCAGGTTCGATCCTCGGCATCCCATATGGTCCCCCCGAGCCCGCCAGGCGTGGTTCCTGAGTGCAGAGCCAGGAGTAACCCCTGAGCATCGCCGGTGTGACCCAAAAAGCAAAAAAAAAAAAAAAAAGTAAGCTGTTGTTCCTATATTTCACACTACTAAAAACCTAATTGAACTTGATGAAAGCACATTCATTAGATACTAGACTAGAATCAATAAAATGTATGAGACAAATATAGTCAGAGCTCTGTGAGATATGTTAAATGATTTCATTAGCAAAGAAAACAAAATCTAAGTGGAATGGCATCAAATTAAAAAGGTCTTACTTATCAAAAGAAAATAGGTGTTATTGAATGCTGACACAACTGTACTGTGAACAACTTTGTAATTCATGGTGTTAAATAAAGTTAAAAAATAAAAATACAACTAGATAAAAAACAAAAGTAGGTCAAAATAAAAAAGATATCTACTAAGAGAAAGGAAACATCTGCATAGGATATGTATAACAATGATTGAAAACATACAACAATCACAGTGTGAAATGGGAATGGCAGATTAAAACTCACCATTGAATATACACAAAGAGACTTAAGTGATAAACTCTAAATATCTGCAGGGCTAGCCACAATGTGTAAAACAAGAGGGAGAGAGATGCAGAGACAGAGAGAGCGACAGAGAGAGAAAGAGGAAACAGGGCTACCTGCTGTTGAGGCAGCCTGGGGGTGGGTGGGAGGGGGTGGGGTACATTGGTGGTGGAAATGGGGCACTGGTGGAGGGATGGGTGCTGGAATACTGTATTACCAAGAACCAATTGTGAACACCTTTGTAATTGTATGTCTCACGGTGGTATAATAAAAAATTTAAAAAAAAATCACAAGACCTAAAGACAAATAAGGAAAAACAAGGGCCCCTTCAAAAATGGGAAGATGAAATATATAGACAGACATATCCAGGAGGAGAAAATACTGGCATCAGGTAAATATTTTAAAAACTGTTTATAAAAAGTGTTTATAGCTGTAGATGACAGACAACAGGCAGATGGGGCGATAGTTGCCGATGTCGTGGAATGTCTCCCCTTCTTGAACAGTAGAACTGTCCTGCTGGTTTTCCATTGGGAGGGCACCTTGCATTCGGACAGGTAGCGTGTGAAGAGCCGAGCTAGTGTATTGATGAGTACCGATGGCAGATTCTTCAGGTGTTCGGGTCTGACTTTGTCTGGGCCTGGTGCTGTTCCCTTCTTTACCGACGAGATGGCATGTCGGATTTCAGAAGGGAGAACGTTGGGAATGACATATCCATCCTGTGGAATTTGGTATGTGGGCAGGTGGATGTGGCTATCAAAGAGATTTGAGTAGAAGTCATGGATAATCTTCTCCATTGCCTTTCTGGAAGATGTGATAGATCCATCAGGGCGCCGGAGGGCAGTCATCTTGGTCTTATAATTGGCGAAGGACAGGCGGGCTGTGCGAATACTTTTCCCGGCTTCTGCTGCATCTTCCAGTATTTCTGCTCTTCTGTCTTTGAGGTCTGCTTTTATCGCTTCTCTGCACTGTTTAGCAAGCTTGGACATTAGCACTTGGTCTCCTGAGGCTCGCGCCTTGCCACGCTGGCGAATGAGCTCAAGAGTTTCTGAAGACAAGCCGCCCTTTTGTGTCTTTCTCTCTCTCGGCATTCTTCGCACAATCATGGAGGTGCTGAACCAGTCGGTTGTATTCTTCATCGATGTCATCAATGATTGAATCTTCCCATGTTGCCGCAATGGTGCCAAAGAGTTCCCAGTTGGTGGTCGTTCTGGGAGTTCTCTTCTTAAACATTGCAGCTTTTTCTCCCCGCTATGGGAAGTAGAATTTTGCATGAAGGAGACGGTGGTCCGATCCTGTCTGGAATTTGGGGATGACAGCAACATCGGTCAGACAAAACCGTCGATTGAAGATGATGTGGTCAAGCTGTCATCTACAAGCTGTTTACACGAGTCATCCTGAACAGGATTACCAGAACACTAGATGAAGGACAACCATGCGAGCAAGCAGGTTTCCGGAAAGGATTCAGCACAATCGACCATATCCACACAGTAACCAAGCTCATT
This sequence comes from Cryptotis parvus, assembly GCA_021461705.1. Taxonomy (NCBI): domain Eukaryota; kingdom Metazoa; phylum Chordata; class Mammalia; order Eulipotyphla; family Soricidae; genus Cryptotis; species Cryptotis parvus. The sequence continues at coordinate 130,046 of JAJIBD010024708.1, read as the reverse complement.
GAGGTTTCTAGGGAGTACAAGATGCCTCTCTGTCTCACGTTCATTGATTTACAGAAAGCCTTTTGATTCTGTGGAGACTGAAGCAGTCATCGAAGCCCTAGTCAAACAGGGTGTTCAAACCCAATACATCAAGATCCTTCGTGAGCTGTCTTACGGATTCACCACCAGGATCTCACCATTCTACAAAGAAGTGATCATTGATGTCAAAAGAGGGGTTCGACAGGGTGATACCATCTCACCAAAAACTCTTCAGTGCCACCCTCGAGAACATCATGAGACAATTAGAATGGGAAGAAATGGGAGTGAAGATAGATGGTCGGCAACTACACCACCTCCGCTTCGCTGATGACATCGTTCTAATAACACCAAACATTAGCCAAGTGGCACAAATGCTGGCTGACTTTGACCGAGAATGTGGAAAGGTAGGTTTACAGCTGAATCTGAAGAAAACTATGTTCATGAGAAATGAACTAGTTCCTGAGGCCCCATTCACTCTCAATGGAACAAACATGTCTGAATGCAGCAGTTATGTGTACCTTGGTCGAGAAGTCAACATGATGAACGACCTAAAACCTGAGCTGCGCAGGAGGAAGAGAGCGGCATGGAATGCCTTCAAAGGCATCGAAGAAATAGCTAAAAGGACAAAGAACCTCCGGCTCCGGGCACATCTCTTTGACTCCACCGTTCTCCCTGCATTAACATACGCCTCAGAGACCTGGGCCCTACGAAAGCAGGATGAGAATGCTATTCGGGTCTCCCAGAGAGGCATCGAAAGAGCTATGCTTGGAATATCACATCTCACTCAAGTGAGTGAAGGAATCTGGAGTTCTGACCTCCGTCGCTATTCCAGAATCAGGGACGCTGTCTCGTTTGCCAAGGCATCGAAAATCAGATGGGCTGGACATGTAATGCGATTTGGAGACAACCGCTGGACTAGAGCCGTTACCAACTGGATCCCATGGGATGTCAAAAGATCACGTGGGCCGCCCACCTACAAGATGGTCAGACTTCCTTGTTAAGACCCTGAAGGAACGGTTTGAGGCTCTTCATATTCCTGAATCAACCAGATGCCATTGGGCTACATTGGCACATGATAGGGTCCAATGGAAATGTTACTGGCGCCCGCTCGAGCAAATTGATGAATAACGGGATTCAAGTGATCAAGTGATCAAGTTTATAGCTACCTAAAATGAAATTGAAAATCAAAACAGCAATGAGATATTAACACACAATCGTGGCAGTGCTATAAAAACAAATAAATAAAAGACTGCAAATAACTTGGAGTAGTGGGAATATAGTGTAAAGGAATCCAGACTCCCTGATGGACATTTGCAGAAATGTCCCTGGTTTCAACCTTATGTAAAACAATATGTAGACTTCCTAAAACGTAAGATTACAGTCAACGTGACCAAATGATTCCATTCTTGGCACTAAACCAATAACAACAACAAAAAAAGTTGAAAATATAAATGCACACCTATGTAAAATTCAGATGCATCAATAATGATCAGGATAGAAATGCAAGGAAAATGTCCAAGGACAAATAAATGAAAGAATAAGGATAGTACATATTGAATGGAATACTACATAGCTATAACAAAAATTGAAATCTTGTCTCTCCCTAAAATGTGGATGGAGCCAGAAGGTATAGAAAGACACACACCAATGACAGCTCTTGGACTTTCACTTGAGTGTTGAGGTTAGCAAGCTTATGTGGAAAGGCACTGGCAGGGATGAGAAAGAAGACTGGAAGTGACACAACAGTGTTTCAGGGTCAGAGGTACTTGGTTGGTGTGAAAGTGCAGTTAGTTGTACTTTGGCCATAAATGTTAAAAGCATTATAAACACATCACTGAAAATATGATAAAAGTACTATAAAAAAAGAAGACACGGAGACTAGAGGGAGACAGTGCAAGTGTAAGGAGTGTGCCTTGCATGCAAAAGATCCTGGTCCAACCTATGGCACCACCCGGTCCACAGATATTTCCTGTAGGCCATGAGTGTTGCACAGGTGAACTGGGTAATCCCTTCCACTACATAGGCCGAGCATCCCTGCGTCCTCTCTCCCTCACAATCTGGTGCTTGCATCAAATTGTGTCCTGGTAGGCCAAGTATCACCCAAATCCCTTGATCACCACATATGACACATCACTAACCTCAAATAAAAAAAGGGACTTTGAGAAGCCCTGGCAGTCACACTCCATCTCATGGCCCCATCATGTAAGATCATCTACTTGGCCCTACTCCATAGCTTTATAGTTAAATCTTGAAAGAGATCAACTAGCTGCAAAAATTTCTCAGAAAACCAGTCTTGGTGAGACATCTGGGGCAATCTCGGGACAGGGGGGGCCAAACCCAGTTCAGACAATATCCTTACCTACTGACTATATCTTCTACCCTTCCAATATATTTATTTGTATGGAAACAAACTATGTTTCCATGGAACACTTCTGTGCATACATTTTTGTAGTAATATCAAGATATTGTGTATTACTAGCTGCTATATGAGTTTAAGAGGCTCCAAAAGTAAGAGATTTAACAGGCAACTGTTGAACCCCTGATGAGTATCTAGAAAAGGTATATTTCTTGCCCCCAAAGTCATTATGTCCCAATGACACCTTGTGTAAGTCTTTGCCAAATCTCAGTTTTGTTAGTTTCATTAGTCATGTGAGAACTTTGGTCACAAAGGGCCACTCAATTTTCCACAGAGGAACAAATATATCAGGAGACTGTGGTAATAATCTCATATTCCAATTCACTCTTTGAAATTCTATTTTGGTCTGGAGCAAGTACAGCAGGTAGGAGCATGTTTTACATGCCACCACTAGATTAGATATTCAGCTTCAAAAGGAGTGATCCTTGGGTGCAGAGACAGGAGCAAGTCTTGAGAAATGCTTGGTATGTCCCCCACCAAAACTAATGATCTTTTCTAGAGTAATTATATGTATGTTACCGAATATTTTAAATGTCGTCTTATACTTGTCAAACTTTAAATAAACATTTTTATTTCAATACTGATTTACTGATTTACCAGAAATAGGTTCCAGATTAAAAGTGACAGCCTTAATAGCCCAAAACTTGTGTGGTAACATGGAGGGACTCTTAGGAATATAGGAATATATTGGAAGTATCACAATTATGTGTTAAACTGAAGGCTTCATTATCTTTCATACTTTGTTAAGTATACTTATATTTTATAATATTAGTTTATTTCTTTAAATATATGCTTCTTTGGTCTGAGTGAAATAACATATCTATATATTTTTTAAAAGATCAGTAACAGATATTTTCAGAAAAGATAATTTTGTCATTATTTTGGTCTAAAATATTGGAATAGAAACTGATCAGATTCAAAGAAATATTTATTAGGTGGATTATAGGGTTGAGATATTTCCTTTTTACTTCGACTTTACTCACAAATTAGATGATCAGCTTTAGCATGATTTCAAGTGAATACAAATTAGTCATTAGAAATCATTAGAAGAATTAGTCAATCAAGTAAACATTATTTCAAGTGAATTCAAATTAGCCATTAGAAGTTCTGAATACCTTGAGATGAAATTTGTAACGTAATTTACAAATATTTGTTTATATCAATACAAAATTATATCACCTAACTAGAATCCCAAATAACAACCATATGCAATTAGTGTTTGCCGATTTAATCACATACAAATATTAATAAAAATATGCTAGGAAGAAAATTCACAGAGATTAAATTACTTTATCAAATACAGTTTTCCTGAGTATCACCCAAGATAAGTACTGAGTTTGAGCTAGATAAGTGATGTTGAACCTAGGGCATGGTTTTCTGTTCAAATGACACTATTAAAGTTGTGAAAGATTATGAATTTCTTATTTGTTTTAGATGCTTCAATTCCAATATACCAAGAGAATCTGAAGATTTTAGTATACCAGATGGTCATTCTCCTTTTGAGATGGAATTAATGCTCCTATCACTAGTGCTTCATATATAAATTATGGACTTATTTTAATTTATCCATCTTTGGGTGTAATCTAGATAAAATATAGAAAGTACAGCAGTTAGCTAATGATATTTAGTGTTAAATAGCTTTTCCTGTTAGCATGGAGGAAAATGAGTCATACTTGAATTTTTGTTAACTCTTAGAAATATCCTGCCATACATTTATTACATCACAATTCTTGAGAGTGGAAACCTGATGCTTCATACTGTACATAATACAGAGTTTGGTCTTATTAGCTGAACTATTAACAAAAAGTTATAGTCCCCCAAATTCACCTGCTAATGATTAATACAATAAATGAAACACACTAGTCACGGAACCTTTGGTTTAATAAGAAAATGCATGGCACAAGTTCCAGTGTAAAGCCGATATCACATAATTAGGGGCAAAGAGGATAACACCAGAGAAAATCATTAGGAATCAAGAATTTAACACCCAGAGACAGGACAGAACGATATTACAGAGATCAGGGCAATTGCCTTACAAATAGATAACCCAGATTCTATCCCCAGCACCCTCTTGGCTCCCAAACCCAGCCAGGAGTTACCCCTGAGCTCAGAGCCGGGAATCTTCCAGGAGTCAGTCCTAACCACTTCCAGGTTCCCCCTGGGGTTCAGGTGTGACCCCAAATAAACAAAAGAAAGATCTTAATTTCCTTTATACCAAAACATTCTATGTGCATTATTCCAATAATACACCTAGATTTCATAAACAATTTTTACTGGTGAAACTGACACAATGAACCCAGGTATTTAATGAGAAAAACTGCAGTAAAAAACTAATAATAATTTGGGGCGGAGCGATAGCCCAGCGGGTCGGGCGCTTGCCTTGCACTTGGCCGGCCTATGCCAGCTGGGTTCCATCTCCGGCATCCCATATGGTCCCCTGAGCACCACCAGGAGTAATTCCTGAGCGTTACCAGGTGTGACCCAAAAAGCAAAAAAAAAAAAAAAAAAAAAAAAAGAATAATATTGTAATAATTATTTTCTTTAAGGAAAGCAATGCTGTTATTTGATATCTCATGTCTAGATAATCCACAAAAGCAGAGTTTAAAAGCAATATATAATTTTATTTGAGTCAAATAAATAATTTCTTTCTAGGTGTCTAAAAGATGTTTTACAAAGATAACATTTTTGGTCTAACGGTATTAATTAAATTAATATTTCCAGAGATTTTTCAGAGATACTAATATGTCATTGGAAAAAAAAGTACTCAAAAAATTTTTTTTTTTAAACATGGAAAATTCTGTTCTACAATAAAAAATAACAAAATACTGGGAAATCTATCCCAATTGGTACCTAATGTAAAATTTTACAAAGGGGCAGAGTATATTTTACTGCATATTGGTTTGGTCAACCACACCGTATGACCCCAGGGCTGCCAAGAATGATCTCTGCAGAAACAGGAGCAAACACTGAATACAATTCAGGTGTAACCAAACTCCAAAATAAACAATCAAAATAGAGCTTTAAAATTATAATGGTGATTAAAGTGTATAAGAGGAGAGCCCATTTAGGCCTGATAGCCTAGGAGAGGAACTTACCCCAGGGATTTTTGAATAGGTTAATTTGGTGAAAATCCACAGGTAGATAATGTATTTTCTACATGTCTTGAGAAAAGGGAAATTCTATGAGATGGTTTAAGGTCTTTAAATTTATGAAGAAATTATTTTTACTGTTGTTATTTTGCTTGATATATTCAAGGGGAAAAATAATCAGAATTTGTTCCTCTTTTTATTTTCTTGGCACCTCATCAGTGGAATTTGGCACATGCTTCCCATAATACCAAACTTGTTCAGAATCATTAATCTCTGCATTTTCCCCCAAAAAACTTATTATATTCTGCATAATAAATTAACAATGTCTCTGAAATTACTATTTTTCATTCCTAATTATCATTTTATTTAAGCACAATATATAATTTTTGAAAACATTTCATTAATCTTAACACTTGACTTATCTTTAAGTTAATGTTGACAATGTTCTTTATTGTCTACTTTTCACAGCTATAACATAAATTAATAACTTCATAAGCTATTTCATATCCAAAATGACAATGACTGGTGATGAACTATAAATGTAAGGGTAAAATATTAAATTTCATATAAATAGTGAGCACAGTATATAGAATCTTGAAATATGCATACAAAGAAAATCTTACATTGTATTATTGAATAAAATTATTGGCATAATTATTATTATTTATATATAATAAGCAGTGATGAAAATTCACCATGTTCCTAATATAACTAAATAGAGTAGTGTAGTAGATATATTTTCCTTTTCCAAATTGATCAATGTAATGTGAAGAGGTATACACCTATATTTATAATGCCAAATATTCATTCATAGCTTTAAACAAACTGACCAGGACACTCAAAAAGGAGGCAATATATGTCAATTTCCCCTTTTTTTTATATGACAAGTACTTATGAGTATTGAGGTTAAAATATTGAAATATACTTCCTCTCTCTCTCTCTCTCTATATATATATATATATAAATATACACTAATTTTGAGATCAGTCTATTTCAACCCACATTATTGATCAGAATATCTGTGATAGAAACAGAATGAAAGAGAAGGTTGCCTAGAAGATAGTTTGTGCTGACAACCACAGAGATAATCAAGGGAAGGAAGCGAAAATGAAAAGGGAGAGAAGGGCAAGTTGCAAAGAGAAATATAAGCGATGGATAATCTTTAGGTACATGTGGAACCATGAGACTTATGCTTGAGTGATGAAGACAGAACTTTAGTAATAAAGTGAGTAGTAAGTTAATGATCAACTTACACCAGCAGTTTAAATGATGTCGTGTAAAAGTTTGTAAAGAATAGACAGAGGAGAAGATGATTAAGCACATAGAATTTATAAGACATTGAAAAGTGAATGTATTATGAAGTAAAGTGCATTAGCTTTGAAAATCAATGCTTCAAAATTTGATTGACAGTGGTAATAAGATAATTGAGTGCATGCACTTTTGAGGAAGTCTTATTCTGTTTTAATTTATTATATTTTTAATTTAGTCACTGTGAATTTTAGTTATTCATCATTGAGGGTCAGGCATAGTGTTCGCACACCAATCCTTTCACCAGCGTCCACTGCCCTACACAAATGTCCATTTCCCTCCAATTTTCCAGCCTGCCTCCCTTAGAGGCACTTTACATAAACAACTTCGGGCAATGTGATTTCTGGTTATTAACTGATAGACTTCATGGATAATAGTTGAGAGCTTTCAGCCATTCCAGACTTTTCTGGCTGATCACTGCACTCAGCGACTGTAGTTTTCTTTTTTTAGCTGAGTTTTTATCTATCTATCTATCTATCTATCTATCTATCTATCTATCTATCTATCTATCTATCTATCTATCTATCTATCTATCTATCTATCTATCTATCTATCTATCTATCTATCTATCTATCTATCTATCTATCTATCTATCTATCTATCTATCTATCTATCTATCTATCTATCTATCTATCTATCTATCTATCTATCTATCTATCTATTCATTCACTTATTTATTTAAAGTTTAGTATTTTTATTATACCACCGTGAGATATACAATTACAAAGATGTTCATATTTGGGATAGTTCTTACAGTGTTTCAGCACCCATCCCTCCACCAGTGCCCATTTCCCACCACCAATGTCCCTGATTCCTTCCCATCTCCCCTAGCCTGCTTCTATGGCAGGTTTATTATCTCTTTCTCTTTCTCTATCTCTCTTTTCTCTCTTCTCTTCACATTGTGGATTGAAATACATACATTTAGAGGTTATCATGTGTATCTTTTTGCCTGTATTTAATGTTCAGTTTTAGGTTGGTATTAGCACTTTCTACAATTATTAGCATTCTGTTTCTTCTCTGTCTAACTTAACCTCTAACTCCCACACATTAGTGTAACTTTCACCTTTGACAAGACCCCCTGATCCATGTCTCACCTGACCTTGAATATTGGTATCATAATATGTGTATATATATACATATTATGCATTATATGTGTTTATTTGCATGACATATATATATCATGCAAATAAATGCATTTATTTGCATGACATATGTATATGTCATGCAAATAAATGCAGTCATTCTATATCTGTCTTTTTCCTTCTGATTAATTTCACTCAACATGATCCTCTCCATGTCCATCCATTTATAGGTAAATTTCAAACTTCATTTTTCCTAACAACTGCATAATATTCCATTGTGTAGATGTACCACAGTTTCTTTATCCAGTCAGCAGTTCTAGGGCACTCTGGTTGTTTTCAGATTCTGGCTACTGTGAATAGTGCTGCTATGAAAATAATGGTGCAGATGGTGTTTCTGCTGTGTGTTTTTGGCTTCCCAGGGTATATTCCCAAGAGTGGTATGGCTGGGACAAATGGGATATCGATGTCTTGTCTTTGAAGAAATATCTATATTGTTTCCCAAAAGGCTGCACCAGTTGACATTTCCACCAACAATAGCCACTGTAGTTTTCTCTCTCTCTTACTACTGTCCTACTCACTTCAGTGACCCCCTGCCACTATACTACAACCTCCACCATCACATTCCAACCTAAAGCCAGTTCTCTTGTTCTTCGCTTCTACTGATTTGGGGCATTTGCTACAGCCCTCCACATATCTCATATGCAGGATACTTTGTTTATATCCTGCATATGAGAAAGATCAATCTATGTTGGTCTCCCTCTGGATAATTTCACCAGGCGTGATAGTGTCTAGATTCATTCACTTAGCAGCAACTTGCATGATTTTTTTTTATATTAGACCTTTCCAAACATTCTTATTGTTTGATGATAGATACAATGCTGTTAAGTTTATGGTATGTTCTAGCAATTAATTTTTTTTAAATTTAATTTATTGAATTTCCATGAGATAGACCATTGCTTAGTTATTCATGATTGGGCTTCAATCATACAGTGTTCCAACACCTATCCCTCCTCCTGTGGACATTCCCAACACCAGTGTACCCTGTTTCCTGCCTCCGTGGAAAACAACCTGCCTCTATGGAAAACTCTCTCTCTCTCTCTCTCTCTCTCTCTCTCTCTCTCTCTTAAGTGCTTTCTGATTTGTATACAGACACTGAAAGTTTATCATATATATCCATTGACCTACTTTCTATACCCAGTTCTAATCTAGCATTACTATTTCAAACTATTATTGTCAAACTGATCCTTTCTCTACCTTACCTACCCTTTGGCCCCACATACATGTGGTAGAAGCAAACCATTGACAAGTCCTCCTGGTCCCTGTTTTTCCTGGTGTTGGCTATCACTCTCATACTATTTTTCTTTAAAACCCACCAATGAATGCAATCATTCTATATTTGTTGTTCTCCTTCAGACCCTTTTCAATCAACATGATACTCTTCTTGTCCATCCATTTATATGCAGCTTTCATGACTTCATTTTTCCTAACAGCTGCATAGTATTCTGTTGTACTGATGTACCATAGTTCCTTTTTTTAAAAAAAAAGTATTTATACCATAGTTTCTTTATCCTGTCGTCTGTTCTCAGGCATTCAAGTTGTTTCCATATTCTTGATATTGGAAATAGTGCTGCGATGAACATAGAATTGCAGATGGCGTTTCTGCTGTGTGTTTTTGGGCCCCCAGTATGTATGCCCAGGAGTGATACTGCTGGGTCAATTGAAACATAAATTTCTGTTATTTTAGGAATGTCTGTGTTGTTTTCCAAAAAGGTTGGACCAGTCAGCATCCCCATGAGCAATGAAGAGAGTCATTTTATCCATGCATCTATACCCTGCTGTTTGTTTTAGTTCTTCTGGATTTTTTGCAAGTCACTGTGGTGTGAGATGATATCTCATTGTTGTTTTGATTTGCATTTTCCTGATGATTAGTGATGGAGAGCATTTTTCATATGCCTTTTGACAATTTGATTTCCTTCTTCAAGTAAGTTTCTGTTCGTTTCTTCTCACCATTTTTGATGGGGTTGGGTGTTTGTTTTTCTTGTAAAGTTCTACCAGTGCCTTACACATCTTGACTATTAAGTCCTTATCATGTGCACATGGGTCAATATTCTTTACAATCTGTGGGCTGTCTTTTCATCTTGGTCACCATTTCTTTCGAGGCTCATAAACTTCTTATTTTCATGTAGTCCCATTTGTCTATCTTTGCTTTCACTTGTTTTTTCAATGTTGTTTCATCTTTGATGATGCCTTTAACTTCAATGTCATGAGAGTTTTGTCTACATTTTCTTCAATATACCTTATGGATTCATGTCTGATGTTGAGATCTTCAATCTATTTTTATCTGACTCTAGTCATGAGGTTAGATAGTGGTCTGAGGTCAGTTTTCTACATGTAGCTGTCAAGTTTTCCCAGCGGCACTTGTGAAAGAGGATTTGCTTGCTCTACTTAATACTTTTGCTTCCTTATCAAAAATTAAGTGATCATATATTTGAGGGTATCTTTCAAGATATTGAACTCTATTCCGTTGGTCTACAGATCTGTCTTTATTCCAATGCCATGCTGCTTTAATCATTACTGCATTGTCGTACAGTTTGAAGTTGGGGAAGGTGATGCCTCCCATCACCCCCAGGGTTGCTTTAGTTATTCTTGGGAGTTTATTGTTTCATATGAATTTAAGGAGTGTTTGATCTTTCTATTTGGAAAATGTTATGGGTATTCTTAGAGGGGATGCATTGCATCTGTGTAATGCTTAGGAGAGTTTTGCCACTTTGAAAATGTTGACCCTCCCAACCCATGAACAGGGGATATGTTTCCATTTCCTCATGTCAGTTCTCATGATTTGAAATTGTGTTTTGTAGTATTCTTTGTATAGTAATTATAATTAGACAAACAGGGAATTTGCATGAATCAAAATTGGTAAAGAAGCTAGTCTATCACTAGTTCCAGATGATTTAATAATGTACATAGAAAAAACCTCAGGCAAACCATTAAAATTATGACCTACTACAATAAATTAGCAGCACAAAAAGAATGATGACAAATATCTTGCATTATTATGTGTAAACTATTAATATTAAGATCAATTCCATTGAATTACTTTTATAGATTATCTTTAAAAAATACTTTACTTTACCAAATATTTAATATAAAAATATTTTATTATACATTGTTATGTTACATCTGTACTTATTAATTAAATTTTACAATTATTTGTTGCATTTTTTCATTCATAACTGTGTATTGCATTCATAAATATATATAAATTACATGAAATATATCATTTTAAATTACATGTATAAACATTTTAGGAATATAATTTCATATCACATTATAGTTAATAAACTACTATATTCTAGAATATAGATCAATTTTTAGAGTTTTTAGATTTTTTTACATGGAGATGGAATAATTTTTTATATCCCTGCAACAGAATTTAAATGTGCATTTCTCTCCACTCCCAGCTAGCAACCTGTTTGTCTGATTAGTTTCATGCTACCTGTTTCCACAGATGTGAGCTGATATTTTATAAGTTTTTGGTTCCTACCAGCCTGATAACTAGTTCTAATGAGCTAGGTTATTCTTTGTGCCTGATAGCCATCTCTGTGTCTCCTATTATACTCAGTTCTTTCTCCCATATTTTAACAGCAAGTTTTCCTTTTTAGTGTTGTGGTTTTATTAGGTTTCTTTTTAAAAGCAGATTATCTAATGGTTACTATCTGTAATAATTTCCCCCCCATTAAGTAGAACATATAAAAATTTTACTGTAATACAAAAAAGTTCAGTTTATTTGCTTAATGTTAGTGTTTGCTTATAAAATTATAAGAACTTTTTATTGCACTAAATGTTATTTTGTTTAGGTTAATATAAATATAATTAATTTCAAATAAGAGATTGATCATCACACAAAATTTTGCGACCGTGCACAAAATCATCATAAAATGATAGAATTTCAACACCGTGTGTTAAAAAGGGAACTATGAGAGAGATCAAACACATTTTAGAGTAGTCTTTGAGGTTTATAAGGTTTATAAGGTTTATAAGGGTCCATAAATGTTCATGCACAAGCCTCTGTTTACACATTCTTCCTCACTCTTAACCTTTAGAGTTATCAAGTATAGGGGTTGGAGAAATAGAACAGCAGACAGGGTGCTTGCTTTGCAGAATGCTAACCCTGGTTCAATCCCCAGCACTATATGTGGTCCCCAAACACCACCAGGAGTGATCCCTGAGCACAGAGCCAAGGATATGCTCTGAGTACTGCTGAGTATGGCACCAAAAAAAGCAAAAAGTAATCAATGATAAATCAGTACATAACATACCAACACTGTTATGTAATGCTTAAAGACAAAACACATGTATAAAATATGCAATTATTTTCCTGGTATATTTTCTTATTAATAAATTCTATTGCTTAATCAGAATATGGAGTACAAATTGAACTGCAGCTTTAATTTAGAAAAGAAGGGAAGACATTTGTATAACCTGTTAGAGAACAATACAATACAGTTTTCAGGTATATAAAACATATACATAAAATAAGATATGAAACAAGAACAAGAAAATGTATGCTAGTTTTGTCACAGTCTTTTGGCATGTTGTTTTAGCAGGCTTCCATAAAATCTCCCAGGTGTAAAAGTTTTTAAATGCTCAAGTTCAAGCATTGTATAATGCAACAAAAAGAACTACCCTTATTTACTAAATGTAATAAAGGCTGATTATAAACACATTCTTTTTCTTCTACAAAATTAATTGGATGAATCGATACATTGAACAAGGGTATTAATATTAATTTGTTTTATTGTTTAATATTACCCTGCCATATCCACTACAATTTCTCACCTCTAACATATTAATCCATTTGAATACATAATCTAGGGTTCTATTTTCTCTTATGCGATATTAATTATAGGGTGCTTTCAGGATTGGAAAGTGATTGATTTTCCTCATAGCAGCAAACTGAATCAATTCTCCCTGTATTTCCAGGTGACTGTGAACTTTGAAAGACTTTCTCCTCGGTTCTGGAGGTAGGGGATATTGTAGTATATAATTTAAAATATTTAAAAAGAAAATTCACATTCCCATTAAATAATTCACCTTTCTATGAAAATTATTCTATTTGTTGATGAGGAAAATCATGTTTGCAACTAGCATTGGAGACAATGGTATTCACATATATATTACACTAACCAATGGTGTTCCTGGGGAAAAAAATTAGAGCAACTCTTGGGGAAAATACAAATTAAAAGTAGTATATTAAGGTTTGAATAAGATTCTGATAGATATAGTGGAGACACATATGTCGAAACAAGCGATATCAAAGAAGCATTACAGTTTTAATTTAGTAATACAGAGAGATAAATGTTGGCTATTCATTTGAAAACAGAAAGCAAAGAATGAGACAAGAAACACCAGTAATCTGAAGGAAACAGATTTCCTTAGTGGATATGCAGATGTTAGCAAAAAATAAAGTTTCAGATTTCATCTGAGTGGTCATAAATTAGACACATCAAATCTCAAACACAAAATTCAACACAGTATATGGTAAGTGTTATTTAACAGCCTATAGGAAAATAGACAGGAAAAAATTGGGGTGAACTCTGATAAACATAAATGTTATAAACTAAGTAGGAAAAGGAAATCGATAAAACTCAGTAACAGAAAGAAATCTCAACAATGAGAACAGGATGCAAGTGAAAAGTCTGGTGTGCTATAAAATGTAGCGGACAATTCAAATTCAAGGAAAGAGCAAATAACGGGCTAACTTTAATTTTTTTTTGTTTTAAATTTTATTACACCATTTTTTAGACATACAATTGCAATATACTCATACTTGAGTTTTGGTTCTATAGTGTTCCGACACCCATCTCTCCACCCGAACCCATCTCCCATCACCAATGTCCCCCTCCCCAACTACTTGGCGGGTTCTGTATATCTTTTCTCTCTTCTCTATCTCTCCCTCCCACCTACCTTTCCTACACATCATAAAATGCAGTACAGTAAAGGACATAACTATTTCCACTAGTTTGATGGACCGCATGGCCACAAGCGGCTCTGCGACTTAGGGGCTCAAGGTCAGCATCCGGACAGCAAAAATGGTGGCTAATATGGTGGGTGAGTCTCTTCTGGCTGCTTCTGGGATCCCACCGAGGTGCTGGGCCAACACCCAAAACCCATCTGTCCTCCTGGGGGCCTCATGGTCAGCTGAGCTAGGGGAGAGCCGAGCTGTGTCTGAGGCTCTTCATGATATGGCTGGTCACCCCAGGGCAGCTCCTGGGCTACAGGGCTCAGAAAAAATGGAGAGGGGAAGGGGTGACCCCAGCTCCATCTGACAAATTCCTATTAATTTGTCAGATTAATTTGGAAATTAGAAGTTGTAGAAAATTTTGGATTTATTTTCATTGAAATTAGACATCTGTTAACACATAGTCACAATATTATCAATGACTTAATTAAGAGAAGAATAAATAAATTTTATCCAGAAAAGAGACTGAAATAATAACAAAGTGAGCATGATATACATTCATGTTAACTTTTTATTGTGAGTCAAAAAGTCAGTATTTTATTCAAGCAAGCACCATATGCTCTAATCTCCTTTTTCATAGGAGAAATGAAATTATTTGTTAGTGAAAATAAGGCAAGAAATGATCAATGCAATGACCCACAGACAATATCCAAAGAGATAATTGTGGTATACAAATGTATAGTATATATGTTAACTGTAATGGAGATATTTTTCGATTGCTAAACTATATGGGTCAGAAATATGTTGTAAACATCCCGAGGAGTTATGAGTCCTCCACAAATGATCTCAGGAAGATCAATGAAAATAAATGATGAATTTTTGGTTTATTGGAAAAGAAAATCTCTAATGTTCTTTTTGTCATTACACTGTGAAACTTTATGTGCTGTGAATAAGCCTATTATAAAGATAAAATGAAGAAGGTAAAGCAAGATTTTGATAATGATGAGAAATATCCCAAGGCACCTTGGATTGTATTGTTCTTAAATGAATCTGAAAAATGACTGCTGCTCACAAACCATATGTATTGTCTGAGTAGAAATGACTTTCCTGTGTAATGATATTTGTATTAAAATGAAAAATTTTAATATTCTTATGATACGTTATAAAATTGGTCATAATTTCAGGTAGGGCAATGATCTTAGGGATTAATCCAGGCAAATTCAGGGACCATATGTGGTGTTGGGATATAACCTGTGTTGGCTATATACAATTCAAGTGATTTATCTGTAGTATTATCTTTTTAAAAATAATACTCTTAAAAATGCTCAATAATACGTGCAAGGTGCACCTTTATACATACTTCAGTATTCAATTCTCTTATGAAATATTTGTCTTCATTTAAGTTTTACTTGGACTATTGAAAACCAATGTACCAGATGAATTATTTCTATTAAATTATGAAAAAGTACACAGAATTTGGAAATCAAGTAAAACAATATACTAATAAATTGATATTCCCAAGAAAATCTAGGTGAAAGAACCTTGTTTTTCTATCTTACATTCATCTCTCTCCCTTTTACATGCACATCAAGAAGATTCAGAAGCCAGGAATGAGAAATAACACAGCAATAAATAAATTCATCCTCCTGGGCCTGACAGATGACCTACAACTGCAGATTCTTATTTTTATATTTTTCCTTATCACCTACATGTTGAGCATTGTTGGAAACCTGACCATCATTATCCTCACATTTGTGGATGCCCACCCTAAAAACGGCCATGTACTATTTTCTGCAGAACTTTTCCTTCTTAGAAATATTATTCACATCTGCCTGTATCCCTAAATTCTTGTACAGTTTAGCAACAGGGGACAGAACCATTACCTATAATGCCTGTATATGTCAACTATTTTTTGCAGACCTCTTTGGAATAGTAGAATTTTTCCTTCTGGCAACTATGTCCTATGATCGTTATGTAGCTATCTGCAAACCACTTCATTATACTACTATCATGAATCCCATGGTCTGCAGAAGACTTACCTCTGGCTGTTGGATAATTACACTGTTGCTCATAATCCCACCACTAGGCTATGCACTGACTCTGGAATACTGTGACTCTGAAATCGACCATTATTTCTGTGATTATAATCTCTCTCTAAAGATCTCATGTTTTGATACAGAGTTTATGGAGAAGATGGTTCTTTTCTGTTCTGCATTTATTTTACTAGTGACTCTCACATTTGTGGTCTGGTCCTATGGAAGTATCATTCACACGATTCTAGGGTTCCCCTCTGCTCAGCAAAAGAAAAAGGCATTTTCTACCTGTTCCTCCCACATGATTGTGGTTTCCATAACTTATGGAAGCTGTATCTTCATCTATATCAAACCTTCTGCAAAAGATGAAATGGCCACTAATAAGAGGGCATCAGTATTAGTTACTTCTATCTCCCCATGTTAAACCCATTTATTTATGCTTTGAGAAACAAACAAGTAAAAAAAATCCATGAATGACTTTGTAAAAACGTTACTTCAGTTGGGGCCACAGAGATATCACAAGGATTAAGAAATTTTCCTTGCAGGTAAATGTCCTAGGAGCACAGCTGAGAGCGTTTCCTGAAAATATAGCAAGCAGTGAACCCTGACAACCTCCTGGTGTGCCTACTTCAGACAAAAATAAAAAATAAAATAGAAGAAAATAAATAGAAAATCTTCAAGAAAATGCCTACTGCTCCCAAGAAATTAAGAGCTTGTTAAACTAAACATGCCATAAACTCAAGCCTTACGTATACTGTCCCTTGTGGGCTGTCCACATTTTACCAATGGTAAATCGAATCACTCTTCTCCATATAGAGCAGCTTCTCTGATTCTTAAAAACAAAACATTTAAATGCAAATTATTTGAGGAATCAAAAATAACATCCCCATTTATTGATGAATAACATTACTCGATCACTTGATCACTTGAATCCCGTTATTCATCGATTTGCTCTAGCGAGGCGCCAGTAACATTTCCATTTGAGCCTATCATGTGCCAATGTAGCCCAATGGCATCTGGTTGATTCAGGAATATGAAGAGCCTCAAATCATTCCTTCAGTGTCTTGACAAAGAAGTCTGACCATCTTGTAGGTAGGCGGCCACGTGGTAATGAGAGTAGAGAGCCCGCTCGGCAGAGCCTGGCAAGGTGTTGGATATGCCAAAACCAGTAACAAAAATGTTTATTTTCCTGACCCGATGACTAACATGTCTATGCAAATTATTGTAATATTAACTCCATATCTATTTGT
Source organism: Cryptotis parvus (assembly GCA_021461705.1). NCBI lineage: Eukaryota > Metazoa > Chordata > Mammalia > Eulipotyphla > Soricidae > Cryptotis > Cryptotis parvus. The sequence continues at coordinate 112,888 of JAJIBD010024708.1, read as the reverse complement.
AATCTCTATGTACATAAATAAATAGTGAATAAGTAAAAGATAACAAACCCATGTTTTTTAATTACATGAAAGAAATAACTATCAAAAGTGTTTGGAAATAGACTCTTCTTTTTTAGATCCCTTTCAAAAAATTTTTTGCTTGTAGGAATGTTTCATTAATATGCCTATGAACAAGCTACTATTTCAAAAATATGGGGTTTTTGGTTCCCTAGGAAAAGAGAATGAACTATTTAGTGCTTTGTGTGTGGATGTGGTATGCTGTGGTACATGTCTTTATCTCATTTCCCCTTTTAAGGCTCTTGTTACTCTCAAATATGTTTATTTTATTTCACTTGTTTGTGCGTCCCAGGCAGTGTCATGAGAGCCACGAATTACCAGAATGAAACTGCTCAGGGTGATTTGGTCTCCTGGTTCAGTGCTCCATCCCTTTGTGGTAGCTCTGTGGTTTAACATCTATTTTATTTCTTATAATTACCTGAAATTTCATCTTACTTTCCAGCATTTTTAATTTCAAAATTTACGACTAGCCATCAAAGCATTTTGACATAGCGTATCCTTCCCATTCAGGCTAGAGCAATAGTAGAGCTGGGGAGGGTATTTGCTTACACAAAGTTGACCAAGGTTTGGTCCCCAGCACCCATTATGGCCCCCTGTGCAGCCAGACATGAGGCCTGAACTCTGAGATAGGCGTAAGCCAGGGGAAACCACGGATGTGGTCCTCAAACAAACAAAATTTCCCTTCTATTCACATATTTGACCAAAATATATGAATTTATCAAGAAGGATTACTTAAGTTTTATCATAGTTTCCTAATCATTGAGAAATATATGGTTATTTCTATAACTAAACCAGCTTTATAGTTTGTTGACTAAAAACTAGCAATAAGGCCCAAATGACAATTTTTTCGTTATGCATTCAGCAACTATTTGGATTTTTCCTTTTATAACTTAAAAGTAATGTCATATTTCTGGAATTCTATAACAAAAAGTTCTAAAATTTTTTTTTTAATTATAGTCAGAACTTATATCTTTCACATGACCAGCAAATTTAACATGTAATGAATAGGAGAGAGTGAACCACAGAATTTAGTACATTTAACAAGTTTTATTTCTTTTTAAGACCATGATATAAAATATTTTGTAATTATTATTCATAGTAAAAATAAAAAGTCTGTAGATATAGAACAGAGAGCAATGTTCATGCCTTGGAAATAGTCAACTGCAATTCTAACCTCAGCAACATACATATATGATCCCCTGAGCACCACCAGATGTGATAACTGTGTACAAAAGTCTGTCATAAGCCTTGTTTTCTAAAAAGGAGCAGATCAGAAACCAAAAATAAAATAGCAAACATTTGGTTTTGATTCTCAATTGATTTTTCTTTTACACTGTGCAAGAGACTGGAATTGTAAAGCATTTATATATAATTTTAATGATGTTTTCGCATTTTTTCCAGAAGGCATCAAAAAAAATATTGGGTACCTATTTAATGGAAGAAAGATTACACTTAATATAGGGTTCATATTTTTAAATAATAAATTAAAAAATGTGTAAAAGTATCTATTGTAAAAATGATGCTGTGTATTTCTTGTGAACATTTTCTAACATGTAAATTATATCTCTGTGTGGTCTTTAAAATGCATCCAATGTAGGTTTATGTAGTTAAAAACTCCAAAACACATGCCTTCTATTTTCAATATATTAATTTTCTAATATATCCTCAGTTAATGGTGTAAAGAGTAATGCTTATCATCATTTTTAAACTGATAATGGAAATACAAAATATAAGATACATCACATGAAGGAGTCATCATGTTCTCCAAACAAGATAATATAATTAATATAATGCTAATTATATACTTTCAATGGGGAACTATTACTTTTTGTGATTTTCTTGATTCTATGCCCAAAGGCTCCAGTTGGTAGTGAAAAGAAACATAAAAGGAAGTCTCTGAAAGCAGTACAGTCAATGGGATAAATAAATGTACATATCCCGTTGTTATATTTTAATAAAACACAATATGTATATCTAATATGTAATGTCTAATGTGTAATGTCTAAGACATATGCAATGTCTGATGTCTAATGTGTAATGTCTAATATGTAATATCTAAGACATATGACATATGTCATATCTGATATCTAATGTGTAATGTCTAAGAGAAATTAGGTCATTCAAAATATGTAAGGGGAATATTTTCTTTAGAAGACCCTTTCCCTATTTGAGAGATTCTCTACTGCCCTTTGCCTTTCCTGTAATAAAATTCATTTTAAAATATTTATATACATGTATTTACTTATATTAAGGCTCTTGCCTTGTACAAGCCAAATCCACTTTCATTCCTCTGTACTCCACATGAGCACAGACACAGGAGTAAAACCTAAGCAATGGTTAGTGTAGCTCCATAATAATTTCAAAAAGTTGTTATGGGATCATGAATTTAGCTCAAAGATGTGTAGAACATGGCTTGGATGCATCAAGACCTTTGGCAGTATCATGATCCCTGAGCACTAAGAGGTGTTTATCTAGAAGTGAATGGTCCAATATTCCAAGCCCAGCAGGTCATCACTAAGACCAATATTCAACTATGAAAGTGAAATATTAGTTCTATTATTGAACTACATATTATTTTAATAGTATAATGTGATATTAAATTTGTAATATTTTTATTTATTTAGTTGACCACCAAAGAGAGGATGGAAACTACTAATTTTATTATATGTTTGAGATGAGCTAATGAATACAGTGTCATATATTGTGTCAGTAGAACAAGCCCAACATAGGAGGTCAAATCTATAGCGGGTACAGTGGTAGAACACTTGCCTTGCACGTGACCAACCTGTGTTCCATCCCCAGCATCCCGTAGGGTGCACCAAGCACTCCCAAGTGATTTCTGAGTACAGAGCCAGCAAAAACCCTGGAGCACCAATGGCTGTGTCTTCCCCTAAAAGTATCTGAAAGTAACACTATGAACTAGAATAGGGTATGACTAATTATATAAGAAAATTGTATCTCTGAGTTATTTAAAATATAAGGAACTTGCAATTAACAAAATCTTAATGTTTATCTTTACTTAGAGATTCTGGAAATTATTTAGGTAGACAAAATTTTCAAATAATTATTGATGAACATTTCTTCAAAAATTTATTTTATTTATATTTCTTTAAATTCCTTACATCCAAAGTTATGATCATATTATACAAAAAGTATTCATGAGGGTTTTTAAGCAAAGTCTGTTATATAAAATATTAATATGAATTCATTAAGAATGTGGCTATGCTCAGAGTTTGCTCCTGACTGTACTAAGGGATCAATGCTGTGAGGAGTAAAGAGAAAATTCTTGTACTAGCAGAAGAAAGTATCAATTCTGTGCCGGCTGGTACAGCCTTTCTGGAAAACAATATGGACTTTCCTCCAAAGACTAGAAGTTGAACTCCCATTTGACCCAGCCATACCACTCCTGGGAATCTACTCTGGGAAACCAAAAATACGCATGCGGAAACACCATCCCTACTTTTATGTTCATAGCTGGCATTATTCACAATAGCCAGAATCTGGAAGCAACCAGAGTGCCGAAAATCGATGACTGGATAAAAAGCTTTGGTACATCTACACAATGGAATACTATGCAGCTGTTAGGAAAAATGAAGTTATAAAATTTGCCTATAAATGGATGGACATGGAGAAGATTATGTTGAGTGAAATTAGCCAGAAGGAGAGAGACAGATACAGAATGACTGCATTTATTTGCATGGCATAAATATATATGTACATATTATGATACCAATATCCAAGGTCAAGTGAAACATATATCAGGAGGTCTTGTCAAGGTGGAGATTATCACAAGCGTGTGGGAGTCAGAGTTTAGGTAAGACAGAAAAATGGAACAGGGGGCTAATATTGTCGAGGGTACTAATGCCAGCCTAGAACTGAGCATTAAATAGAGGCAAAGGATACACATGACAACCTTTTAATGTATGTTCTGTAATCCATAGTCTGGAAGGGAAGGAAAAAGAAAGAGAGAGAGAAGGGAAAGAAATAAAGAACCTTGCCATGGAGCAGGGCTGGGGGGAAGGGGAGGGGAGGGGGATGTTGAGGTGGTGGGAGATGGGCACTGGTGGAGGGGACGGGTGCTGAAACACTGTATGACCAAAACCCAAACATGAACTTTTTAATTGTAAAAAAAAAAAAAAAAAAAAAAAAAAAAAAAAAGTATCAGATTCTGGAGATGAATGCAGTGACTTCTTGCGTGTATTTCCATCAGTGTGCTACTAACAGTCGATATCAAATCTTTACATCCTCAAATACCACATGAACTCTCAGGAGAGTGATGATGGAGGGAGGGAGGCAACTGAGGGGACAGACACATATCAGATGACAACTCATATCAACTGGACCTCGCTTCCGTGTTGAGCCTACCAAGCAGTGGGGAAAGACACCAGCAGTGGTGGAAGAAGAAGCAGCTAGAAATAACTCAAAAGACAGTGTTTGAGGATCTTGGGCACTGTTGATGTGAAGGAGCAGTGAGTTTGTATATCAACTCCATCAACGTGAGGGTTGTAAAAACACATTAGTGAAACTCTCATAAAAGTACAATTAAAAACAGAAATGGGGCCTAGAGTGATGAAAATGCAAGTGTTGAGGAGCATGTCCTGCATGACACACATTGAGTTTAATCTCTGGCACCACAAGGTCAAGCTAATATTCCTAAGTGGTAGAATCTAAAGGGTCCTGAGGACCTGCCATTTAGGCAGGATGTGGGAGGGGAGGTAGGGACATGGGTGGTGGGTGATGGGCACTGGTGGAGGCGGGTGCTGGAACACTGTAGTGCCCGGGGAAACCTCAAGCGTGAACAACGTTGTAATTGTATATCTCACAGTGGTACATAATAAAATGTTAAAAATAAATAAATAAATTAAAAAATAAATAAATAAAATAAGGCTACAGAACAAAGAAAAAAAAAAGGTCCTGAGGACAAGGGTTGAAATAGGGGACCCTGACACCCAGAGTCTAGTAATATCACATCCTGACTTCCATCCCTTGAATTTCGTCCTTGTATTCGATAAAGTCCTGTATAGTTGATTATTAACCAAATACCTTGCACACCACATATGAGCTTTAACCCCTAATAGAAAAAAATAGACATTTTTCTGACTTATTCCTAAGAGATTTGCACATTTTGTAGTAGCATATCTATATGATCTAAAGTTTTTATCCCTTTCATTTACAGTGTAAACTATACAATACAGGTATCTGTACTATTTCTACTACTCCATCAAATATTTACATAAACCTGGTAACTATGTCTTCTTGGTAGCATTGGGATGGCACTTAAGTGTATGCATAGTTTTTTTTCTACTAAAATGGAGGTATATTCTTTTTACTCTTTGGTATCTGAGGTTACGAGTTTCCAGAATTATGGTTTACTAAACTGCAACTAGTTAAATCCTTGGCATCTATGGAAGCTATTACTAGCTTTCCTGAGGACGTTGTTCCAAGATCACCATTGTTAGACTTTGTAAATTCTGTTCTATTAGTTTTATTAGTTGTGTATGAACTTTGGTGTGAGGGACCATTCATTTATCCACAGAAGGGCTTGCATTCACCAGAGACTCTGGTCACGGAGCAACTATCTTAATTCATTTTCTTTATATAATTCTCTCTTGACTCGAATGATAGTAAAGGAGGTAGGCGGCGAATGTCTTGCTTATACCCCCAAACAGACTATGATCACAGTTCAGCCTCTCAGGACTGATCCCGAAAGGTCAGGCCCAAGAGCAAGCTCTAGAACTGCCAGAAGGTGTGTCTGTCAACTTCCACCCCCCCCACCCTACCACACACACACACACACACACACACACACACACACACACAAAATCACTCACATGCACACATCAATCACACACAATTTATTTCTGTCTAGATCTTCGGATTGTATCAGATTGTGTTTTAGGGAGCTCTTCTTATATTTGTCAGAAATTTAGATATATTTTTTATTTCCGTATTGAGATGCGATAAAATAATTTTTCCCAGGGTGAAACTGCAAAATAGTCTTTTAAACTTGATTGTTTGTAGCTAGTGTGTTGAGAGGGAAGTTATGAGCAGATGTTAATCTGAAAATGGTGCAGTAACATGGAAATTTTCGTATGACTATATCAAATTATAAGGATCATGTGTTTTACTAAAGGCTATATTATCTTCACTCTTAGGGTAAGTATACTTACATAATAATTCAAGTTGATTTTATTTAACTTTCTACTTCCTTAGTCAGAGTAAAATAACTGATGGCTATATTAATAAAAATAACCAATTTTTAAATAGCAATATCTTCAAAATGATATGTCTTTAATCTCAATTTATTTTGTTCTAAACTATTGGAATATAAACTGGTAAATACAAATAGATGTATTCATTAGCCTTACATTATTAAATTTGGGACAATTTCTGGATTATTTTGCATTGCTGCAATGTTGGAGACATCTTATAGTTCTTCAGTATGTTTTCAAGTGAATCCCATATTAGTCAATTGTTAGAGATAATTTCTTGATATTTAGCAGGATGCTGCTTCATAATGTAATTTTCAATAATTATTTAAAATCACTGTAATCATATTATCCTAATCTGGTACAATCCAAGTAAGTACTAAAATTGAGTTTTACTGAGTTTATTAAATGCAATTATAATGGAAACACACTAATAAGAGAAAAATACGGGGGCAAAAGTGTGCTGGTGGTCCAGCAGGAGGACATTTGCCTTGCATGACTGACCCAGATTCGATTCTCCAGCATCCTATGGTTCCCTGAACACATGGGAGTAATTCCTTAGCAAAAGAGCTAGGAGTAACCCCTGAGCATTGCCGGGTGTGACCAAAAAAAAGCAAAAACAAAAAAAGAAGTTAATTTATTTTACCCATTCGAATTTCCTTATTATCACTGGGGATAAAATAATATTAGACCTAGGACATTGCTTTGTGTTTCAAAAAACACTCTCGAAGTCACAAGAAATTGAAATTTCCTCTTTTCTTCTTTTTGGGTCACACCTGGCGATGCTCAGGAGATGTTATTCTTGGCTCACCATTAATTACTCCTGAGTGAGTGGACCATATGGGATGCCGAAGAGATTGAACCCGGGCTGGCTTCAAAGACCAGGCAGCGCAAAACAAGCAGCTTTTACCGCTGGGTTATCGCTCTGACCCAAGAATTTCCTCTTTTGTTTCAGGAGGAGTTCAAGATTCCAAAGGATCTGAAGATTTCAGACAACCACATTCTCCTGTTTGAACATGGTTTATATGTGATAGATTTGTTTTTATTTATAAAACATCACAACTGTCATCTGTTTTTTATCTGATAGGTAAAATCCAGTCCCTGAATAATCTGTGCCTGAGAATACACATTAGAAATTTCTAATGGGTATAGTGTAAAAAGTAACTATCAGAAATCATATATAGTTAGCTAGAAATTCACTTGCTATTCCTTCATGTTAAGTTTCTATCATTAACGCCGGAGGAAGCCATTACACCTGAATTTTTGTTAACTATTTTACATATCTTCCTATTAGACATGTTACCTCCCTGTATTATTACTTTGAGCTACATAGTAATTTGAAAAATATGAAACTACAATCACTCATATTAAAAATTGATCTCTACCTAATCACTTAATTACTAACAAACATATGGGGCATATACAGTCACAAAAAAATTCAACTGCTGTGTAAAATATACAAGAAATGAAACTCACACTAGTCTAAGGAGCTTTTGCTTAATGGGCCAATGTAGAGATTGCATGGTTTCTGAATAGCAAATTGAAAATAATGAGGATGAGATGAATAATACCACATAATAATTTGAAGTTCATTTTATTTCCATATAGATCAGATGTTCTGCATTTAAGATTACAATCAGCAATATTGAGATTTGATATCATTTTAGATAATAGCAAAATGAGTTAATTGCAGTATATTTTTATAAATGATCAAAGTCAAAATTCTTTTCAGTGTTGTTTAGAGGCAATTATATGAATGAAGGTACATTTGGTCTACCGGGGGAATTTATTAAATTAATACTTAATATGTGTGGAGATTTTTAAAAGGACACTGAACATGTCATTTGGGGAAATAAACTTGCTATAGCAAAATTGCCGTATAATATTTGGAAAAACAATTCCAGTTGACTTTTACTACTATAATGGTGTCAAAGGAGCCATGTATGGTTCCTTGGGGTCAGGCAAAGTGGTCATCCATCAGCACAGAGTCAGGAGTAGGCTAAAATCACCCTCTGTAGTGGTTGCCAAAATAACAAAGAAAACAGCGGTGGGCCCAGAGCTCTGGAACAGAGTGAGGTGCTTGCTGTTTACTAGTATGGAGAAAAGAAGAATTTCCTCAGTAGTTTCTAAATTGCTTGGTTCATTTAGTGAAAATGACAACCCAGTGAAAAAGGGGCCCTAGCCCCTCACCCACAAGAACACAAAGACTGGGAACCAGAGGTAGCTGGTAAAATGCACCCAGAGGTAACTAATAAAATGATGAAGCTCCAACCGAAAGTAATTGATAAAATAATGGCGATGAGAGCACAGCAGGAAGGGCCTTAAGCAAATAATTTAAAGGGAGGGCTATAAGGCAAGAAGCATTCCCGAGAGAGGGATTCGTCCTGATGTACACTCTGTATTTGGTATGATACCTGACTAGGCCATGCCGTGCAAATATGGAAAAGTATTCCGCACTCAGATGGAGTGGGTGATGGATTTTACCTGGTTGCAGAGTGATTGGCTGCCTGGCGGCGAACCACTTGATGTAATATTTTAAGCCTATTGGATGGTTAATAAAGCGGGCTTTTCTGTAGCGCAGGGAATTATTCCTTAAAAGATGGAGTCCTAGAAAGGAGCTCAGGGCTCTTAGCCACTGACCGTTTGAGATCCCCTTTATGAGCCAGAGTACTCAACATTAATAAAACCCTTGCTTTTGCATAGGACTTGGTCTCTCAGAGTTTTCTTGGTAGGTGCGGCGTTCCTAGGCTCCCAAAGTCAGTCACCCCATCGGGTGGCCCAGCCCTTGTTTACAGGGAGCTCGTCCGGGATCCGGGGGCCAAGGACCCCGCCTACCTCCTGAGGACTGACAAGAATCATCCTGGTAAGTGGGCGTCCTTTAAAACTGCGATCGCTAAATTTGTATTTGGGTGCCAGCTGGCTTTTTGGAGTGACTGCTGGACCGGGAAGTTGGTAAGGCGTGAGCCTCACCTACTCTCTCCCCAGCTGTGGTGGATAGGCGTGTCCCTAGAACCACAGGTCACGAAAGCTGGAGACGCCCACGATGGTGAGGTAGTGGGGGAACCAGGGGGCCCTTGGATTCTCATTTGGCCCGGAAGGAAGGCGTGCTTCAGCGCTCATTTGTTGAGTAAAGAAATTTTGTATTTGGGTGCCAGCTGGCTTTTGAAGTGTGACTGGGACTTGAACCAACCCCCCTAGACCCTTGCCCTTGTCGTGTTTGGCCAGAGAGCTTCGTTTAGTGTGTTATTGTTGTTCAGTGTTCTTCTGTCTCTTCTGACTTTCTTTTTTTGCCCTTACAATTTCTCTCCACCTGCCTCACGCAGCCCATGGGACGAGACTCCTTCTACTCCTCTTTTGTCTGACCTTTTATTCAGCTTAGATGGCTGACTCCGTCTGGGAAGGAGACGGAATGTCTCCTTCCTCCTTCCCAAGTCGAGTGAGAGAAGTCGGGTTGGTCGGCCTCAGGGGGTAAGTGCAGAAGACCTAGGTTTGTAACCCAGAAACAGCAGGTTGAGCGCCCAACACCGAGATTTCGCCAGGCTCATGCGGCAGTCTAAGGAAACCTGTTCGAACAAAAATTCCAAATCCGGATTGTGAAGAGTGGTGGTAGGGTTGAGTCTGAGTGAAAGAAGGACCGATCAGCGTGATTGAAGAAAGTGTGGGGCGCTGTGTGGAAGCCAACCTCTACATCCTATTTGTAATTGTGACCTTATATTATGTTTGGTTATTAACATCATGTACATGAAATTACATTTCTCTCCCTTCCGCCTCATATAAGCTACCAATTGGGCCACCATTACATTTGGCTGCTGCAGCAGAACATTGCAGTGGTGGCTGGTAGGGTTCTGGAAGGAGGTAATCAGTGAAAATCTGCAGAGAAGGTATCGCGGCTCCCTCGGAAATCTCTAGGGGAACAGGGAGATATTTTATAACCTTTCATGTGGTCTATTATTGTGTGCCATGGAAACCTGACCCATAGGCGTCACGTGAAACCACGACTGGCATAAGGTCCCACAAAGGTTCACCCGGACTCAGTGGGCTGTCTGCTACGAAGAACATGGTCTTGGTGGCGCTGACCTAGTGATCAACCGCAAGTCACAACTGCTGGAGTCCACACTACGGCTAAGTTCCTTCACCCGATGAACCAAGCAACTGAATGGTCTCTGTAAATTGGTACCCCCTCAACTGCTCTGTCTCAGCGTACTATCACTATGGGAGACGGGAGGAAACTCATAGTGAAAGATTCTAGACCAAATTTCAGCAGTCCTTTTCCCTCTCTCCACACTTACTAGTGAGAGAAATGGCTTGAGAAACACTGGAAGTCAATTAGAATGTAAACAGGAGTCTCCTGGCTTTTGCTGAGCAAAGAAAAAGGGTAAAAGACTAGGAAGGAAAACCTCTCTACCAGACAGAAAGTCACATAATCTAGTAAGAGATGCATGAAATATCAGGCCAGAAGGTAGCAAACTTAAGCAAGACAGAACTTTTCTTCTCGATCTCTTGGAAGCCATGGCAGGTGGGGTCCAGCTCCACACAAAAGTTGTGGTCTTGGTGGATGCGGGAGGGGGCCCCAGGGACGCCTGCTTGTGCGAGAGATCACTGATCAAGAGGTCCACAACTTGTGATGTTCTCTGAACTAGTGGCCCAGCATGTGAGGGGTTAAGTCCCTCTGAAGTAGCCCCCAGTATGGGAGGGTTAAATGAGTCCCCCTTGGGTTGCTTGTTAAAACAGTGACCTCCAAGAGAGCTTCCTTAGGATCTTTGCTTGTAACCACGTGGCCTGGTATATCCACAACATCCAGACCTTCATGGTATTTACCAAGCTTTGCAAAGAAAAGAAAAATCAGATTTGCTGTCGTTAATATCTTGAAGTAAGGAGACAAGCCAGAACGGTTCCATTCCAACTGCCCCCAGGCAGAGCCCAGCAGAGACTGGTGCAGCTGAAAAACTGGACAAGGCGGGTCAAAACTGGTGGGCAGGGCTATTTGCCCTGGGGGGGACTGCCCTTCCTTTCTCAGTCTCTGGGTTTCCTCTACACTTCCCAAAGGGTCAAATCATAACTAAAGATCCAGTGTCAACAGTATATAGTAATATTGATAGTATTTGGCCGGTGGCCGTGTTTTGCAGTTGTCTTGAAATGCAGCTATTGAAGCGTTAAAGTGCTAAATGAAACCAAGTTGAAATCAAAAGCAAATTACACAGCAGGCCAGGGATGAGCAAGTGTGTTCCAAACTGTGGTGTTGAGCAGGAGAGAGTGACGGCATGTTCAATCTAAAATCTTCATGGTAAAAAAGTTAAAGAGGTCCAATATGTGGAACCTTTTAAGTGTTCCTGATCCTGAAATTCTCTCTGCTCCTGAACTTGCCCACTGTTTAGAGAGGATGAGAGTTAGAGCCAGCGTAGCAAAAGCAAGGCTTTGTCAGATGGTGAGGGCTTTACCTCATAAGTTTGGGCTAGAGCTGGGCTAATGAGAAATTGGGCCGCTTTTGAAAATTAACTAAGGTACCCCTTGGATGAATCCAGATATAAAAAAACTTGTTTTTTTACTAACCCATAAGGTAATGAGTCCCTAGTTCTAAAGGGAACTCAGGTTATGCATGACTTCAGTCCAACCAGGAACATCGCTAAAAAAGGCGAAAATGTACTCTATAGAACAAGGGTTTTCAAGTTGGAATCCAAATTGTTTGAATGTTTATTCTTAGTTCTATGAGTACACAGTCATTTGAATTCTCAAGATTCATAAGAATTTTTTAGAGAGTTTTTTTTAATTCTTAAGCCATCATGGTACCAACACATAATCCGTAGACATTAGGGGGCAATAACAATTGTTCACTGGAAGGGACAAAACCAGGCGAGTGTTATGGTACTGGAACTGTGTTTTATGTATCATAAATCTTAAGGATCGGCAGTTTGACTTTTTTTGCTTTTAAAAAGCTCAGATGATCAGCGTATAGTCATCTATTGGTTCTAACACATTCAGTAAAAGGGGCAAGGCTTTCTATGTTGTACAAGTCAGAGAGGTGGCTTGGTGTTCCTATGAGAAAAATCGGACACAAAATATTTGCTTCAATTTTTTGTTACCTTAACTCACTGTGTTTTCTAAAAACAGCAAAAGAATATTCTGCCCTCACTAGGGCAAGGGTTTTGCTCCTCCGGGGCCTAATCATTGTTTCTAATGTGTTCTTTAGCCCTAATTGATTCTGATCTTTTTTTTTACGGTTAGTAACAACCTCCGAAAATCCTGATCCATTCATTGCATGGGACCCATTGAGATTTCACCCTTGCACGGGCAGGTCTAAGGTCTACTTTGTCAGCATGAAGCAGCTCAGAGATGGACCTTCTTTCAATTTCCCTTAAAAATATAAGGCGGTGAAATCTCTTAAAAAAATATAATGTGAATGAATTGACAAAAAGCGGCCCCCCGCATTTGGCGGTGAAGCAACCCTAAAGAGCCTAAGAAAGGTGCTTTGCTTCATGAACTCTGGGATAGTGAAGGAAGCATGAAGAGATTGGTTTAAGTCGCTTTGGGGTGCGCAGTCCCCAGGTAAATGTTTTCCAGCCCTAGCCGGGCTATCATATTCTTATTGATTTTGACAGTTTTGGGCCTTGCCTTTGCTTGATAGGCTACTTTGCATTCATCAGAGACCGGGTGGGTGAAGTCAAGTTGTTTGTGCTCGAGCAACAGCATCGAGGCCTATATGAGTAAAGGTCTCTAATGGTCTTTGGGTTAGAGGAGCCCTCAGAAAAGGGGAGAATGAAAGGAATGGCTCACTGGGAACACAAAGACCAGGAACCAGGAAATTTAGCTGGTAAAAATGCCGAGGTAACTAATAAAATGATGGCTCAACCGAAAGTAATTGATAAAATAATGGCTTACGATAAAGGACACAGCAGGAAGGGCGCCAAGCTTAAAATATTAATTTTAGGGAGGGCTATAGGCAAACATTCCCGAGAGGTTGCGTCTGATGTCACACTCTGTATTTGGTATGATACCTGACTGGGCCACATGCCGTGCCAAATATGGAAAAAATGATAGGCACACTCGGATGGGTGAGTGATGGTTACCCTGAGTTGCAGAGTGATTGGCTGCCTCTTATTTGCGGAGCCTTGAGTGTAATATTTTAAGCCTATTGGATATTAGTTATGTGAGGCTTTTCTGTAGCGGCGGGGAATTATTCCTTAAAGATCGTCCCTGAAAGGGGCTCAGGGCTCTGCAGCCACTGACACCGTTTAAGTCACCTTATGAGCCAGTATACTTTAGCTTATTATTAATAAAACCCTTGCTTTTGCATAGGACTTGAGTCTCCTCAGAGTTTTCCTTGGTAGGTCTTGAGGTTCTAAAGCCCAGTCAGTCACCCCATCGGGTGACAGCCCTTACAACAGGTAAAATATTAGGAGTACTTTGAGTTTTGAGAATAGGGAATATTCAAAGGACTTATTACCATGGCTTTTTGATCTCAATTTAGGATACAATTTTTTTCCCTATTTTTATTCTGCTTGTCATGTTCAAGTTAAAAAAGTCCAGAAATTGTTCCTTTCCTGGGGTATTATCAGGAAATTAAACACAGGCATTCCATAATAGCAACCTTGTTTTGAGCTATTAATTCTCTATAATATTTTTCTGAACCTGTTGTCATCTCGTATCGAAGTTTTCCCTAAGAGTATCTATGATGGTAGAAGCATTTTTCAATTGCCAGTTAACTCAACCATACTGTGAAATTTTTTGAAATAATTTCATTAATCTCAGCACGATGATCTTGAAAGTCAAGGCTTGATATTGCTTATCCTCCTTTTCATAATTGTTGCTCCATGAGTCTAACTCAGTCTAAATGTTAGATCCTTCAGCAAAGATCTTAAAGAAAAGATGAGGTTACTCATATAAAGAAAGTCATCAATGTATACACATCAGTATTTTTATGTCTCTATAAATCAGGAGAGCATTCTCATTACTAGATATTCAGTAAGAATAATTATAATTGTATGTTTTTAAGTTTAATGAGGTCCGGAACACATATTAGAGTATGTCAATAATAAAAAGCTGCAGTATTTCAAAAATGTTGTAGACACACTTCAGTATATTAATTTTGTGAAAGAGAACAGAAATGAGAAGCTTAAGGAGGGTCTTTGAAGTGTCCAAATAGACAAAGCTGCAGAACATTCGGGCCAGTGGGACTTCAAAACAGCATTAAGATTTTCCAGTTCCTGGTCACGAGGCCAGAAGGATGATGGGCCAAATCCACAAAAGCTCAGTTCAGCTCAAAAGCTTTTTTTTTCTCATCAAAGCTAAACACACTCTGCTTCTGCCACCACCGGACACTGAACTCCCAGATGTAGAGCTGCTGATCAGAAGCCTGACCATGTGCTCTGATCAAGATGCCCCCACATACACACACGGTGGGAGCTCTCTCTGAACCCCGACAGCTCTTTCATTTCTCTATCCACCAAGTAAAAAGCCTCAACTGCCCTCCCAGCTAGGACAGGTGTCACTGAAGTTCAACATGGCTTTAAGATGCAAATTCCAAGTGGGCAGCCCCTCTGGCTCAAGCTAAGAGACGCTAATTCAGGCCTTCTCTCTTTCCTCCCAGATCAACTGCCCATGCAAACACCTGGGAGAGAGCTGCAATAAAGGAGAGTCACCTGCTGATAAAATATCTGGGATGCATATTCATGGGGAATTTAAATTATATCTTTCAGACTATGTCTTCCATACCAGATTAATCTTTCATCCCCACAGGTGGTAGACTGGCCTATTTTACGCTTTCCAGGGCAATTTCTTAAATGTTCTGCTCTTATCAAAAGACTTTTTCCAACACTGTGAAGCCTGACAGGTTTGGCTTTAGGAGAGACAAAAATAGTGAATGTTTTCCTTTGATCTTCTGTGAGAGCTAAATTCTCTGAAGCTGTTCTATATTAACTCAAATGGGTCTCCTGGTGCTGTCTAGTCCCACACAGAGGACCCCCGTGGTAAAAAGAAAATATAGCCAACTTAGATTGAAATGGGCCATATTAGATTTACGGCGCAGAGGCTCTGGCCTAACAATACATGAATGGCTTATCCAGCAAAGATCAGAGATTACCCAACAAATAAACTGAAAATGTAATTAAAAACTTTAATGTAATATGAATAGTGAGTAAAGCATTACCAGTCTTGAAACTTGCAAGCACAGAAGGCCTTTGCGACACTACTAGATAAAAATATAACACCATTTAATGTAATAAACAGTGATATATGGTATATATATATATCTATATATAGGCATATATCACATATATGTCTATATAGACACTGCTATATATATTCATTATGCTGCTGATAGCTAAATAATAGATATTTTCCCTTGATAGTAAAATAAATCTACAACATGAAGAGCTATATACCTGGATTTTCAAAAGGAACAAGGCAATTGTAAATCAAGAAAGAAAATTGATGAAGAGCACTCCAAAGGGCAGTAACACATGCAAAATTTTCTTCCTTTAAACTTTTCAATATCTAGGCACCCTATAACTATTGGAGAGTTCGAGACACTGTAAAAGTATAACTTCTACATATATGTTGATATACCAAAGTTTGGTGTCATATCAGTGCCTGTTACACATTATTTTCTGAATATATGGGACAGACAACAAGGTAAAGAACATATTACTTGAGGATTTCCAGGGTGTGCTACTATTACTGAGCTGATAAGGAAGAAGTTTCACAGAGACAGGGAGGAGATAGAGACAAGAAGGCAAAGTTTTTATTATATATTTGTATTAACCATATGTTCTATGACTCTATATGAATCATATGAGATCATATAAATCTACATATCTGATATGGTCCTTTTAGGTCATAGTCTATAATATTCTGTATATAAGAAACAAAAAGACAGGCTATTGAAAATAAGGCAAGTGTAATTATCATTGACTCATGAAATGTACATAAAAATGGGATTATATTATATATAAAGCTATGGTATGTATAGATTAATTACAGTGAACGATTTTTAAAATTTAATGTGGGTTAACTGAGTCAACAAAATGACCATATTCGAACATTCCCAAATTTGTAAGGTTATACAAAATTGGTGGTAAATCATTAAAAGTTCCAAAATTGGCCGTGATGCGGGGTCCAGGGAACCACATGTGGTGTTTATTAAGGAGCTGAAAAAGTGAGTTAGCCGTAGAAAGATAGAACATTTTTGGCTACAAAATGTTTCTGGTACCTAAAAGCTAATCATTGATCTATTCAAAGCGGAAATGCTGTATTCATACATATTTACATGATTCGTGCAAATATTTGTCGCTATTAAATTAAACAGACCTTTGAAAACTAAGGTTTTAAACCCCAGTGAATATCATTAAACTATCCCAATGTAAAAAGATTGGAAACCATAATATAAAAAAATATTTACATAGTTGAAACACTTTCTTAATAACTCAAATAATAACAACGTTCGAGCAACATCCTCCATCTCATCTCGCTTTTTCTCTTACACTTTCTGTAGATCAAGATGAAGACCAAGGAATGAGAGAAATCACACCAATATTTACATTTAAGTATTTGGGTTGAGCGGATGGGAGGTCCACGAGGCCAGATAATTTAACATAGAAAGTATCACTTGTCACCTCACCATGCTTTGGCGTTGTTTGGAAATCTCCTGTTATCATCCTGCATTTGGCTTGGATGCCCACCTGCAAACTCCATGTACTATTTTTGCAGAATTTTTCCTTCTTAGAAATGCATTCTACTCTTCCACCATGTTCCTGGATTCTTGTACGAGAGAGTATGGCAACGGGGACAGAACCATTACCTATAATGCTTGCATATCTCAACTATTTTTACAGACCTCTTTGGAATAGTTGAATTTTCTTCTGGCAACTTCTATGTCCTATGATCGTTATGTGGCTATCTGCAAACCTCTTCATTATATGACTATCATGAAACCATTGTCTGCAAAAGACTTATCTCTGGCTGTTAGGATAATTGTTTTGCTCTTAATACCACCACTTTGGTTATGTACTGACAGTGGAGTGTTGTGACTCTGAAATAGATCACTTTATGAGTGCTAATCACTCTTATGAAGATCGCCTGTTTTTGTTACAAGTGATAGAGAGAATGATTCTTTTTCTGCTGTACATTCATCCTACTAGTGACTCTCACATTTGTGTGGTCTGGTCCTACGAGTATCATTCCACATGATTCTTGGCTTCCCATCTGCTCAGCAAAAGAAAAAAAGGCATTTGCCCCTGTTCCTCTCCTTATGATTGTGGTTTCCATGACTTATGGCAGCTGTATCTTAATCTATATCAAACCTTCTGCAAAAATGAAATAATGATAGCCACTAATAAGGGCGAAAGTATTGAATTACTTCCATCTCTCCTATGTTAAATCCATTTATTTATACACTTAGAAACAAACAAGTGAAAAATGCCATCAATGACTTTGTAAAAAACTACTACTCTCAGAGGGCCCACATAGGTAGTATAGGGCAAGTCATTCACCTTACAAGGTGCTTACCAGAGTTTAATCCCTGGCACTTATTTTTATAATGCTCCTTGTCACCTACATGTTGAGTGTTGTTGGAAACCTGACCATCATCATCTTACATTTGTGGATGCCCACCTACAAACTGCCATGTACTATTTTCTGCAGAACTTTTCCTTCTTAGAAATCTCATTCACATCTGCCTGTATCCTAGATTCTTGTACAGTATAGCAACAGGAGATAGAACCATTACTTATAATGCTTGTATATCTCAACTATTTTTTACAGACCTCTTTGGAATAGTAGAATTTTTTCTTCTGGCAACTATGTCCTATGATCGTTATGTAGCTATCTGTAAACCTCTTCATTATATGACTATCATGAAACCCCATAGTCTGCAGAAGACTTATCTCTGGCTGCTGGATAATTACATTTTTGCTTTTAATCCCACCACTTGGCTATGGGCTGACAGTGGAATTCTGTGACTCTGAAATAGAACACTTTGTGTGTATGCTAATCCTCTTCTGAAGATTGCCTGTTTTGATACAGAAATCATAGAAGGTGATTCTTTTCTGCTGTACATTTATCCTCTTGGTGACTCTCACATTTGTGGTCTGGTCTATGGAAGTATCATTCATATGATTCTTGGGTTCCCTCTGCGCAGCAAAAAAAAAAAGGCATTTTTCTACCTGTTCCTCCCACATGATTGTGGTTTCCATTACTTATCTTCATCTATATCAAACACTTCTGCCAAAGATGAAATGACTACTAATAAAGGTGTACAGTATTAGCTACTTCTCATCTCCCCATATTAAATCCATTTATTTATACACTTAGAAACAAGCAAGGGGAAAAAATGCCATCAATGACTTTGTAAAAAAACTACTACTCTCAGGACCGTATAGGTAGTATAGAAATTAAAATATTCACCTTACGAGGTTCTTCAGACTTCAGTCCTGGCACTGAGTGATACTCCAGGAGCATCCTTGGTATGATTCCTGAGAACAGAGTAATCAGTAAACCCTAGAGTATCCCCTGTTGCCTGTGTGCTTCTGCCCAATAAAATTCTCAACATGAAAAATAAAAAGTTAGAAACTACTGTACTCAAGAAATAAGGAACATGTTGACTTAAAACTACATTGGGAGCTCAAAGTTTATATATATATATATATATATTTGTAAATTTATATTTTTTCACATATACATATATATCATATATACATATATACACATACCTATTTTAAATGATTTTTTGGTGGTCATATCCAATGATGCTCAGGAATTACTCTTATATCTCACTCAGAAATTACTCCTGGTGGTGCTTGTAGGACCATATAGGAAGCCAGCAACCAAACCTGCATTGGCCAAGTGCAAGTCAAATAACCCTACACTCTATACTATTCCCCCAGTTTTCTGCCTTATACATTTTGTCTCTTCATGATCCGGCAATATTTTTTTTTGGGTCACACCTGGCAAATCTCAGGGGTTACTCCTGGCTCTGCACTCAGGAATTACTCGGCCGGTGCCCGGGGGACCACATAGGATGCCGAGGATGGAACTCGGGTTAGCAGCGTGCAAGGCAAATGCCCTACCTGATGTGCCTTTGCTCCGCCTCCCTATCTGGCAACTTTTATTACCAATTCATGATCAAGTAACCCTTTATCATATAGAATAGTATCTCTGATGTTTAAAGGCAGGATCATTTAAATGCAAATTATTTTAAGAATCAATAACAATATCTATATTTTAAATATAAACTTCTCGATGTAAACGACTATGGGTGTCTATTTTTCATCTATGTATTAGCTATTTCTCTATGTACATAGTGAAGAGTGAAGAATAAAGGTCGTAAGCAAATACTTAAAAGGATATATCAGAACTCTTAATAGCAAACAAAAAAATGATTTAGGAATAATCTCCAATTTTAGAATCTATCAATTTTTCTTTTTTTCCCAAAAAATATATTTGAATGAAGGACCATGACAAAGGCATTCATTTGTCATGGTCAGTTTTTACATACAATATTCAATACCATGCCCATGGCTAGTGTCAACTTACCTAGAACCAATGTTCCCAGGTTCCCTTACCTTTGTGTGTTCATAACCCCCCCAAGCCAGCTAGATTAACTCCATTAATCACGAGTCTAGATTAATAAACAACAGCCATTGCATCTTTTTTATTTCATGACCAGTCCGGGAAGAAGGTAGAAAGGTTACAACCAATACCACTTTGCACATGATTTCATGTGGACTAAATTTCATGAACAAGCCCAGAGTTTATTAGCATATTAAAAGAAATATTTTATTTAAAAATCTTTTGCTTTGTTTTCTTTGGGGTCATACCCAATGATGCTCAGGATTAGTTCTGGTTCTGCACTCAGGAATTAGTCATGACGGTGGTGGAGGACACATATGCGATGCCAGAGACAGAACCCAGGATAGTAGCATAAAAGGCAAATCCCTACCCACTGCACTATTGCTACAGCCATTAGAAGTCTTTAGATGAATTTTATAGTCAGGTGGTACCTTAGACGTAAATAACACCATGTGTTATGTGCCACCACATTCATATACATGCTTTAACTTATGGACAGAGTTGGCACCTCATAACTGAGCTAAAACAATTATTTGAAAAGGAAAAGAAATATGTGTAATAAGGGATTCTTACAAATTATAGGCACAGATAGATGTACTACTTGAAAGCAAATTTGGGTAATGTTTGCTCATTTGTGTTACTTCATGCAATTTACCAAAATTATCATTTTTTGCAGATTAGGGGAAAACAAAAAAACCTAGAAACTAAATAGGTAACTACTAGATATCATAAATACTTTAAAGAAACAGAATGAAGAATCAATACATAAAAACAATTTACTAAAAGTGAGAGATGGGAATAAATAAAATTATACAACTAACAATTTCATCAGCAAACCTAAAAGTATATAAGATACTACTTAAGAAAGAAAATAGAAGAGTGCCTATGAGATGTTGGGCCAGAAATGTCATATTAACAGTCTCAAAGACTTGACAGTACTTCACTGCCAGGATTATCAAAAAGTCTGTAATACATCCATGCTATAAGTTACATGACCACTTATACCTAAACCATAGAATATAAATAATAAGGTCAAAAAATTTAACTTAACTTGTCTTATTACTTTTCTTTTTAATTCTATTTATTAGTTTTCATTTAGACATCATAACTTGCAAAATTGCTAACAACAGCGTTTTTAGGCATATGACATTCTTTTTTTTTGTAAAAAGATTTGTATTGAGCAATGGTTTAAGGGAGCTTCCCAGATCACCCTTACCCCAGTCTTTAGAGAAGAAAAGGAAAAGAGAGTGAAGGAAAAGGGAGAAGAGAGAGATGAGAAACAACATAGGCCAAGCTCAAAGAGACTCAGATATATGGGCGGTATTAAAGGTTGATCGCTAAATTTTTCGATCCACTGAGTCAACAACTTGATCACTTCACTTGATCACTTGAATCCCCGTTATTCATCGATTTGCTCGAGCAGGAGCCAGTAACATTTCCATTGGACCCTATCACATGCCAATGGCATCTGGTTGATTCAGGAATATGAAGAGCCTCAAACTGTTCCTTCAGGGTCTTGACAAGGAAGTCTGACCATCTTGTAGGTGGGCGGCCACGTGATCTTTTGACATCCCATGGGATCCAGTCTGTAATTGGCTCTGGTCCAGCGGTTGTCTCAAATCGCATTACATGTCCAGCCCATCTGATTTTCGATGCCTTGGCAAATGAGACAGCATCCCTGATTTCAGAGTCAACAACACTGAAATCAAAAGCCCTAAGTTTTAATAAGCAGATTTATTCATGCCTGTCAAGACACAGTCTGGGCCTGGGAAGGGCCCTAGCAGGAAAGGGAATTTTGGAACACTGCTGGGGAGGAAGGTGGCACTGTTGATAGGAATGGTGATAAAATATTCTATATCAAAAATTCCAACTACTAACAACTTTGTAGTTCATACTGAATAACCAAATACAATTTTGGTTATTCCACCTTAAAATAAATATTAGGTGGAAGCTGCAAAAATGTGTATTGAGACTCAGTGGTTTATTATGCATTTAAAAGTTCTTTCCTTGTGCATACTTCCAACATGGCCCCCATAACCTTGTCTCTTTTCTTCTACCCCCCAAGACTCCTGCCTTCAGACTGACATCCCAATTCAAATTTGTGGATTAGGATGTTACCTTTAGACCTTTATTACTGCATTGCTGTGTATCCATATGAGAGAGATCATTCTGTATCTCCCCCTTTCCCTTCGGGTGGCTTCATTTAGCATCAGGTCCTCCACTTCCATATGTGTTGCTCTACATTGCGTGATTTTGATTTCCAAGAGCTGCATAGATTTTCATTGTGTGTGTAACACAATCTCTTCACTCATCATCTCTAGTGTGTACTTAGGTTGTTTTATATATAATGGCTATTGCAGTTAGTGCAGTGATGAACAAAGTTTGCATATATCCTTTCAAATTCATGTTTCTTTGTGTTTGATGGTGCACAGAATTCTAATTTAATCCAATCAATGGTGTCTACATCCCTCCACCAACAGTAAAGGTCTCTTCTACCTAAAGCTGCTTCATTTATAAGCATATGTGTAAGTTTATATACTGGACTTACTATCCCATACTTACTGGAATGTAGAATCTAGTGGTTTATTTCTATACAGACATCTTGGCTGTGCACCTTGCCCTTATGTTACTCAGATCACCTTTTCTAGCTTCCTCCTTCAGTGTGTCTTTGTTTCTGAAGCTGTATTTCTATGTTCAAATAGGGAAATAGACAAAGAAGTAAAAAATTCTTCAAAGGTGCTTAAATAGTACATTATATAAGATGTATCTGACTCTGCTCATCAGAGTCCCACCCTACAGCCATCTATTTCAAGCTCAGGTATGCCTGATCCAGAGACTCAGAAACACGGGGTAGAGCTGCTACCAGCTCTCCCTGTGCCCAGCTGATCATGAGGCACCCAGGAAGGAAGGCGGGTTCTAGCCCTGGCCCGTATCCCAGCAGAGCCTCAGAAGAAGTCAGAGGAACCCTCACACCATGAAGGCCACCATTTTCAACATCCGGACTCCACAGCTCGTCAGAACTCCACCCAGCAGAAGAGATGATCTTTCCCCATCTCATCAATACCTGCACGAGATGAGAGGCTACTACAAGAGTATCCCATCCACACCTAAGAGCCTGGCAAGCTACCCGTGCTGTATTTCATATGCCAAGAGCCAGTAACAATTATAGACCTCATTCCCTTTACCTAAAGGAATGGATTAAGGCTCTTCATGTTCCTGGAGTGAGCAGTTGCCCTTTTTCTACACTAGCATGTAACAGGACATATGGAGATGTTACTGGTGCCCACTCTAGCAAATCAATGAACAATGTGAAGACAAGTGTTACAAGTGATACAAGTATCTGACTCAAAATTGGATCTCAAGCATTTAAGGAAATTTTAGAACAGCCTGGATGCTGCAGACACAGTGGCTATGGTGGAAGCTGGTTGATAAACACTGCATCTATGGACCAGTCAGATTTGCTAAGAATATCTGGTGGGGGCCACTGAGTTTCCTGAACATTCTATACCCATCCCAGTTATTGTGGGCCTGTGGCAGGGGCAGGGATCTGGTGCCAGGCATCAAACCCAGGTCAATTATCTAAAAGACAATCTCCCTACATGCTGTCTCTACTACCAATCCGATCTCTATTTATTTGTATGGATACTGTTACTATATTTTCATGGTAACAGCACTTATGTGTATACTTTTTCCTGTACCAATATCAAGCTATTGTGCATTATTGTTGTTAGGTGAGTTGAAGAGATTTCAGAAGTATGGGTTTCCATTAGGCAACTGTTGAACCTTGGATTAAGTATCTAGGAAGTTACAATAATTGTACCCAAAGGTATAGGTCCCAATGACACCTTGTGTAAGTCTCTGCCAAATTTCAGTTCTGTTAGTTTCATTAGTATTCCCTGAACTTTGGTCACAAAGGGCCACTCATTTTACCACAGAGGAACTAATATACCATAAGAGACTGTGATAATAAAACATTATCCCAATTCATTCTTTGAAATTCTATCTTTAAGCTGGAGCAAGTACAGCATGTAGGGAGCATTTTTGCATGCCGCCCACCAGGTTAGATGCCCAGCTCCAAAAGGAGTGATCCCTGGGTACAGACACAGGACTTTGTCCTGAGAACTGCTCAGTTGCTCCCCACCAAAAAATAATGTCTATCTTTGTCTAGAGTAATTAGATTGGACCTGTTTCTGAATCTTTTAAATGTGATCTTATTATTTGTCAAAAAGATACATTTTTATTTCAGCACTGATTTACCAGAAATAGATTTCTAGATCGAAAGTGAATGGGCTGTTTAAGAATGACAGTTTATTGCAATATGACTTAAACGTTTGAGAGCACATTAATATCCCAAAACCGTGTGGTAACATGGAGGGACACTTAGGTATATAGGAATATATTGAAACTATCACAGTTAATTGTTATTCTAAAGGCTTATTATCTTCCTACTTTTGGTAAGTATATTTGTATTTTTTTAATGTTAGTTTATTTCTTTTTTTAGCATATTTTCCTTGGTATGAACTAAATAACATATATATGTACATATATATGAGCATTAGTGAGCAGATATTTTCAGAAAAGATAATTTTGTTCTACACTATTAGAATATAAAATGATTAGTAAAAAATATTTATTAGATGTAGTATAAAGTTGAGATATTTCTTGTTTGCTTTTTTCTTTACTTGCAACATAAAACCAAAAGCAGAGTTTACAGTTTAATCAAATAGAAAAAAATTAGCATATATTTACATATTTATCATTTATTTACTGCAGCATATATTTACAGTTTAATCAAATAGAAAAAAAAATCTTCCTCAGTGTCTAAAGATGTTTTACAAAGAAAACATTTTAGGAATAAAAGGCATTAAAAATTCACATTTAATATTTCTAGAGATTTTTCAGAGACACTAAGCATGCTATCAGTAAAATGTGCTCAAACATGAATTTTAACAACATGGAAATTTTGTTCTATAATAAAATCAATAAAATATTGGGAAATCTAGCCCAATATCTAATATAAAACTTTAAGAAAGGTCAGAGAAATAATTCAGTAATTAGGGCATTGGTTACTATGAGGCCATAGACCCCAAGTCTGCACGTTGATACCTGCAGAGCCAGAAGTAAACATTGAGTACAGCCAGGTGTAACAAACTCCAAAATAATAAGCAAACAAAAATATCTCTTTAAAAATAAATAATGGTGATTCAAGGGTATAAGAGGAGAGCTGATTTAGGCCTGATAGTCTAGGAAAGGAACTTTCTCCCAGGTTTTTTATATAGTTAATTTGGTGAAAATCCACAGGTAGATCAACTATTTTCTACATGTTTTGAAAGAAGGAAAATTCTTTTTTATTTTTAACGTTTTATTAACCACCGTGAGTTATA
This sequence comes from Cryptotis parvus, assembly GCA_021461705.1. Lineage (NCBI taxonomy): Eukaryota > Metazoa > Chordata > Mammalia > Eulipotyphla > Soricidae > Cryptotis > Cryptotis parvus. The sequence continues at coordinate 87,678 of JAJIBD010024708.1, read as the reverse complement.
CAATTGCAAAGATGTTCATGTCTCGGTTTCGTTCACACAATGTTCCAGCACCCATCCCCCATCAGTTCCCATTTCCCACCACCAATGTCCCCGATTCCTCCCCCCCCTAGCCTGCCTCTATGCAGGTTCTTTATAGAAAGAAAGAAAAAATTCTGTGAGATTTTTTTAAGATCCTTAATATAAGTTTATGAAAAAAATTATTTTTCCTATTTTTATTTTGCTTGACATATTCAAAGGAAAAATACCAGAAATTATTCCTTCTTTTTTGATTGGTACCTTATCCATAATAGCAATCTTGTTCAGAATCATTAATCTCTGTGTTTCCCAAAAGTTGTTATACTCTACATAATAAAATTAATAGTGCCTATGAAAATACTGTTCTTTATCCCTAATTATCATTTTATTCAAACATAATACATAATTTTTAAAGCATTTCATTAATCTCAACACTTGACTTATCTTTACATCAGTGCCAACAATTTTCTTTATCATCAACTTTTCATAGATGTAACAGAAATGGAAAGCTTGATGAGCTATATAATATCCAAAATAACAACACTGGTGATAAACTCTAAGTGTAAGGGTAAAATATTAAAGTTCATATGAATAGTGAGCAAGGAATTTATAGTCTTGAAATATGCAAACAAAGAAGTCTTACATTGTGTCATTAAATAAAATGTATTTATATTTTAATATAATAAACAGTAATGAGTAGTCACCATGTTCCTATATAGATAAATAGTATAATATAATAGACATTTTCCTTTGGCTATTCAAATTGATCAATACAATGTGAGAAGGTATATACCTAGATTTAGAATGTGAAATAATCAGTCCTAGATTTCAGCAAATGATCAGAACCCTCAAAAGGAGGCAACATGTGTAAATCTTTCCCTTGAATATTTTGATAATAGTTAGAACACTGTACTTCCTCTATCTATACAGATTTTGAGATCAGTATATTTCAACTCACATTATTGATGAGCATATTGTGACAGAAAACAGGATGAAAGAGAAGGTCACCAAAAGGATTTTCTGTGTGCTCATGATCACTGAAAAAATCAGAGGGAAGGAAGCAAAAATTAAAAGGGAGAGAAGGGCAAGTTGCAAAGAGAACTATAAGCATAAGCATAATCATTAGGTGTGCGTGGAACCACAGAACATATGCTTGTGTGATGAAGATAGAACTAGTTTTAGTAATAAAGCAAGTGGGAAGCTAATGATAAACTTTTATACCAGTAGTTTAAACGGTGCAATGATGGTGACAAGTGAATGTATTCAGAAGTAAAGGAAATTGTCTTTGTAAGTCAATGGAATCAATAATACTTAACGCTACTGGCAGTAGTAATAGATAATTGAGTGTATGTATTGGGGCAATCATATTCTATTTCTTTTTTTGTCTTTTTTTAATTTATTCCAGTGAACTTTAGTTATCCATGATTGGGTGTCAGGAAGAGTGTTCCCACCCCCAATACTTTCACCAGTGTTCCACTGTCCTCCATAAATTACCCCCTTTCCTCCCATTCTCCAGCCTGCCTCTGTTAGAAGCACTTTATATGTATAAAACTTGGCCCTGTGATTTAGGTATGTGATGATACGCTTCGTGGATAACACTTGACTACCAGTCATCCTCCCACACTCTTCCAGTGGAGCTTCACTCAACCCTTGTAGTTTCCCCTTCCCTTTCCTACAGTCCTACTCACCACCACAGACTCCCAGCCTCCAACAACCCCTGGCCACCACCACCTCCAGCCCACAACCTCCATCATCATTTTCCCTACCGAAAACCAGTTCTCATGTTCTTTGCTTCTACTGATTTGGGGGTATTTTCTGCTGCCCTCCTATGCTGGTTTATATCCCACATAAGACAAAGCTCAGTTTATGTCTGTGTGTCTCCCTTTAATAACTTAAACATCAAACTCTCCAGATGCATTCACTTTTCAACAACTTGCAGGATAATTTACATTTGACCTTCTAAAACTTTTAAAATTTTTTTTGAAAGGATGCTCTTTATGGCAAATGATTGTCTCTATGTATTGAGATACATAATTTACAACTATACTGATGTCCTTTCACAGCTGCTTGGCTCCAAAACCAAGTCTCCAACACTGCTTTAGGAATTCTGCCACTATATTCCTAGAGTCCTTACCTGCCACTAACTATTTTTTAGCATTCCTGATTCCTATATATATGTGTATATATTTTTTTTTGGCTCACGTCTCATGGTTTGTTTGTTCTGGGACTGTATAATCCCATTCTTTTTTTCTTTTGAATTTTGTGTATTAGCAAAATCATCTTGTATTTACCTTTAACTTTTGTCTCATTTCATTTAGCATGATATCTTCTAATTCCATCCAAGTACAATAAAACTGCAAATAATATCTTTTCTCACAGCAGAGTAGTATGCACTCTATATGGATATTACACCCTTTTTACCCTCTCATCTATGTTGAGTTTGTTGCTGTTTCCAGCCATTGGCTACTGTAAACAGTGGTGCAATGAACTTGGGGATATATCTTTTCAATTTGTTTTGGCATTTTTAGATAGATGTCTTGGAGTGGAATTGGTAGGTTTTATGGAAAGTCTTTTTTGATGTTAATGTTTGGAGAAGACTCCAAACTGTTTCCCAAATAGAAGACACAACAGTCCCCCAAAGAGTGAATAAGCATTTCATTTTCAACACGTGCTGCCTGTGCTTATTATCTGTGGCCTATTTTTTTATAAAGCATTCTCACTGATTAGGTGATATTTCATTGTTTTTATTTTGTTTTCAATCATAGTCAATGAGGGGGAAGATTGTTCCTTGGGTCTGTTGACCATCTTTTTATCTCATTTGAAGAAATACCTATTTATCTCCTATTTCCATTGTCAAAGGGTTTGTTTCTTATTATTGTTGGACTTTGAAAGGACTTTGTGCATCTTAGAAATTAAGCCTTCCTCTGATGGATGATGTGAAGTATTTTCTTTGAATCAGTAGAGTTCCTTTTGAATTTAGGCTTCATTTCTTATGCAATGTACAAGTTTTTTTTAAGTTTATTTTATTTATTTATTGATTTATCTATTTATTTATTTATTCATTTATCTATATATCTATTTATTTATCTGTTTATTTATTTATTCATTCATTTAATTATTTATCTGTTTATTTACTTATTTATTTGCTTTCCTTTTTGGGTCACACCTGGCGATGCTCAGGGGTAATTCCTGGCTCTTTGCTTAGGAATTACTCCTGGCGGTGCTCAGGTGTCTATATGGTATGCCGGGAATCGAACCTGAGTCGGCCGTGTGCAAGGCAAATGCCTTAGCAGCTGTGCTATTGCTCCGGCCCTGCAATGTACAAGCTTTTTAGTTTTGTTATACTCCCATTTGTTTATTTCTTCTTTTATTTGCTTTTCCATGAGGTTTCATCATTTAAGACACTCTCAGGTAAAAGTCTAGAAGAGACCTCTTCTATTTTCTAAATGTATTTTACATATATATATTTGTTTATAACGCTTAATTCATTTTGGTTGACCTTTTTGAATAGCATGAGATAGAGGTCTAAATTCTTTGTTTTACATGTACCTAGCCAGATTTCCTACACAATTTGTTAAAGAGGCTCTCTTTGCTCCACCTCATATACTAATTTGCTGTAACAGCTGTTAGACACTGGAGGAATTACATTTGGGCTCTCAATTCAAGTGTTTGCTCTAAGAGTCTATCTTTTTTCCTAGTGTCAGATTTTGACTATTGAAGCTTTTTCAATTAGCGTAAAGTCTGGGAATATAATGCATACCATCACTTTTGGCTCAGAATTATTTTGGCAATTTAGGAGTTTTATGATTCTATTTGAATTTTAGAAGTGCTTTTCTATGTCATTACACAATATTTTGGAAATTTTAAGGGAAATCACACTGCATCTCTAAATTTCTTTAAAGAGGATGGTTAGTTGAATGACCCTGATCCTTCCCGTCTGTTGCTGTTTCCATTTCCTTTTGATCTCGTATTTCTTTCAGAAATAATTGATAATTTACACTAAATAGATTTATCAATCTTTGATAGATGAACTGCTAGAGATGAGGGGTTTGACTTGACTAACCAGATAAGCAGCAATTCGTAATCAAAACCCTTAACCTAGAGTGATCTATGGAACTTAGGTCACTATCATAAAGGCAATGTACGAACAAACTCAGAGCTAACATCATCTTTCAAAGGGAAAAAAAAGGCAAGGAATAATCAGTGTATTGACAGAAATATCTAAAGACATATTAAGGTATATAAACATATAGCATATATATTAATTGTAATACGAAATTTTTTTAACTACTGTAATATATGGATTAGAAATATATTTTAAACATTCCGTCAAGTTATGAGTCATCCACAAAAAATATCTTCAGGTAGATCTGTCAGGTCTCAGCAGTGTCCCTTGCAGTATTGGGGATCAGCAAGTCCCCTGTTGCATCTACGAACATTCCCCCTGACCGACCCACAAGTCCACAGACTCATGAATGTCCTCTAATCTGTCTTCTATCACTTTTCAGTCCACCTCACTCGGGGAGTCTCTCTCTCTCCCAACAGTTTCTCTAGTCAACAGGCCCACTGGGATTCCCCTACGAGGTTCTCCAGCAGACCCCACTCTCTCTTCTCCCTCTCTCTCTCTGCCAGCAAACTCCTCTCTTTCTCTCTCTCCAGCAAACATCCTCCGGCAACTCTCTCTCAACGGCAAGTCCAGGATCTCACCTTTTATATCTGCTCACTCAGATTCAGAATCATGGACTTCTAACTGTATAATAGTTTTCTTAACTGTCACTTTGTGGTGGTGGGGGGTTGTTAACCTAACATAGACCAATATATAAAAATGAATTTTGATTTATAAGAAGAAAAGAATATTTCTAAGGTCTTTATGTCAATACACTTGTTAAAAATTACGTTCTCTGAAGAAGTGACATTGGTGACGGGAAATGGGCACTGGTAGAGGGATGGGCGCTGGAACACTGTATGACTCAAACCCAAGCATGAACATCATTGTAATTGTATATTTCACGGTGGTATTTTATATTTTTTTAAATAAAAAATTGTAAAATAAGTAATTGACATTTCTAACAAAAACTCTCATGAAAGTAACATTGCCATTTTTATGCTACAATATCTCTCTCTTTTTCCACAAACACTAAGAAGAATCAGAAGCCAGGAATGAGAAATAACACACCAGTAACCACATTCATCCTTCTGGGATTGACAGATGATCCACAAATGAATATTCTTATTTTCATAATGCTACTTATTACCTACATGTTCAGTGTTGTTGGAAACCTCACCATCATCATCCTCACATTTGTGGATGCTCACTTAAAAACTGCCATGTACTATTTTCTGCAGAACTTATCATTCTTAGAAATTTCATTCATATCTGCCTGTATTCCTAGATTCTTGTATAGTATAGCCACAGGAGATAGAGGCATTAGCTATAACTCTTGCATATGTCAAATGTTTTTTGCAGACCTCTTTGTAATAGTAGAATTTTTTTCTTCTAGCTACTATGTCCTATGATCGTTATGTCGCTATCTGCAAACCCCTTCATTATACGATTATCATGAATTCCATGGTATGCAAAAGACTTATCTTTGGTTGTTGGATAATTACATTGTTGCTCATAATACCACCCCTGGGCTATGTACTAACAATGGAATTCTGTGATTCTGAAATTGACCACTTTTTCTGTGATGCTAATCCTCTCCTAAAGATCTCATGTTTTGATACCGAGTTTATAGAGAAAATGGTTCTTTTCTGTTCTGCTTTTATTCTACTAGCAACTCTCACATTTGTGGTCTGGTCCTATGGAAGTATCATTCACACAATTCTTGGGTTCCCTCTGCTCAGCAAAAGAGAAAGGCATTTTCTACCTGTTCCTCCCACATGATTGTGGTTTCCATAACTTATGGCAGCTGTATCTTCATCTATATCAAACCTTCTGCCAAAGATGAAATGGCCACTAATAAGGGAATAGCAGTATTGGCTACTTCCATCCCCCCCCATGTTAAATCCATTTATTTATACTCTGAGAAATAAACAAGTGAAAAAAGCCATGAATGACTTTGTTAAAAAGCTACTACTCTTTGCACCACAGAGATATCAAAGGGGTTAAGAATCTTGCCTTGCACATGATCAGAATTGCCCCAGAGCACAGCTGATAGTCAATCCTGAAAACAGAGCAAGCAGCTATTTGGATTTTTCATTATTGCTTAAAGAAATGACATTTCTGGAATTCTGTATATGGAAAAAAAATGCCAAACATGAATTTAAATTATATTATGCCTTTCTAGTGAGCGACTCTGTGTTTGCTCTGCTTCTGATGGTCAGATTTAACATGTGAAGACTAAGATCTGACAACATAATTTAGTATATTTAAAAGTTATGAGTTATAAAATATATTACAGATGTTAATAATAGAGGCCTTAGATATCAAACAGGCCATACTGCCCATTCCTTGCACACAGTCAACTCCAGTTCACTCCCCAGAACATCATATGGCCCCCTGAGTGCCACCAGTCATGATTCCTTAGCACAAAGTCAGTAGAAACCCTTCTGTGCAGTTCAAAAACAATCAAAAATAAAATAGTCAACATATTTGGTTTTGACTTTCTCAATAGTTGCCTTGATTTGCATCGTGCAGATAGTGAGATTCTAAAGCACTTCATTTTAATGAAGCCTCTGTATTAGTTCCTGAAGGTATAAAACAAGACGGAGGTTCTAGTTGAATGGATAGTAAGAGTACACTCGGTGTAGGTTTATATCTTTAAACAATAAATGAAAATAAATATTAAAATATTAATTGCAAAATAATGATGGATTTTTATTGCTTCTGAATTTTTTTCTAAAACCTTAATTAAATCACTGCATGCTATTTAAAATGTATGAAATGTAGTTTTATGCAGCAAACTATAGAAAATACTTGAATTTTATCTCTAATATATTAATTTTATAATGTTTCCAAAGTCAATGGTGTAACATAATACTGTCTATTATCATTTTTAAATTGGTGATAGAAATAAAACAATAAGAGCATTTCACATCAAAGTGTCATTAAGTTATCACTTATCTTCCCATTGTTCATCAATTTGCTCAAGTGGGCACCAGTAACATCTCAGTATGTCCTATCACAAGCTAGTGTAGCCCAACGCCATCTGATAGCCATTTCTTCAGGTGATGGGAATGAGGTCTATAATTGTTACTGGCTTTTGGAGTATCAAATATGACATGTGTAGCTAGCCAGGCTCTGCTGTGTGGGTAGTATACTCTCAGTAGTAGGTTCTATCTCGTGCATTTACTGATGAATTGCACAGGGTGAGATTGGCTTTTCTCTTGAGTGGAGCTCTGAATGAGCTGTGGCGTCTATATGTTGAAAATGACTGCCCTTTTGGTGTGGGGGGTTCCTCTGGCTTCTTGCGAGGGCTCTATTGGGACGGCCGAGTCAAGGCTAGAATCTGCCTTCCCTCCCAGATGCTTCATGATCTGCTGAGCACAGGGAGAGCTGGTAGCAGTTCTGCCCCGTGTATCTGAGAAAGGTACTATAATTGTCAATATTCTTTCATCTGGAATTATTGCTTTTTGTAATTTTCTTGATTCTATACCCAAAGAATCCAATCGAGAAAGTGAAAAAAACAACCCACAAGAAAGGGTTTCTGAAACAAGGGTAGTCAATGGCATAAACGATCAAATGGTTATTTGCTTACAATAAAACATCCCTTGGTTACATTTTAATAAAATGTAATATGGATTTCTAATGTGCAACACATGTAATATCTGATGACTAGTGAGTAATGTCTAATAGAACTGAAGTCATTAAATATATATGAGAGGAATCCTTGTTTAGAAGACCCCATCCTATAACATGGCAGATTCCCTGACTTCCTTTGACTTTCCTGTGATAAAGTCTTTGCTAAAAAAGGTATGTAAATGCAAATTGTTTATATGTACATTTTCTTATATTGAGGGTTGATGAAATTACATAGATATTTAGGCTCTTGCCTTGCCTATGAGCAATCCACATTAATTCACCAGTACCCCATGTGAGCACAGAGTCAGGAGCAGGGTCTAAGAAATGGTGGGAACAACTCAATAATAATTTGAAAAAGTTGATGTAAGGGTAACAAATTTAGCTCAAGGAGGTTCAGCATGTGGTTTGCGTGCTTCTAGACTTTAGTAGTATCATGGCCTCCTGAGCATTGCTAATTGGAAACCTAGTGTTGAATGGTCCATATCCACTCAGGCCAATTATCACTAAGAGTAACAATAAACTATGGACAAAGAAATACTTGTTTTATTAATAAATGATTAAATATTAGTTTAATAGTATAATGTGACATTAATTTCACAGTGTTTTAATTTATTTTACTCACTACTAAAGAGAAAATTTTCTTTTTTTTTTTTTTTTTTGCCCATGACATCATTTTATTTATTTTTTTTTTTAAGTATTTTATTATACCACCGTGAGATATACAAATAAAAAGATATACCATTAAAAAGTTCATGTTTGGGTTTTGGTCATACAGTGTTTCAGCACCCGTCCCTCCACCAGTGCCCATCTCCCACCACCAACATCCCCGGTTCCCTCCCCCTTCCCCAGCCCTGCTCCATGGCAGGTTCTTTATTTCTTTCCCTTTCTCTCTCTTTCTCTTTTCCTTCCCTTCCAGACTATGGATTACAGAACATACATTAAAAGGTTGTCATTTGTATCCTTTTGCCTCTATTTAATGCTCAGTTCTAGGTTGGCATTAGTACCCTCGACTATTGTTAGCCCCCTGTTCCATTTTCTGTCTTACCTAAACTCTGACTCCCACACGTTTGTGATAATCTCCACCTTTGACAAGACCTCCTGATATATGTTTCACTTGACCTTGGATATTGGTATCATAATATGTACATATATATTTATGCCATGCAAATAAATGCAGTCATTCTGTATCTGTCTCTCTCCTTCTGGCTAATTTCACTCAACATAATCTTCTCCATGTCCATCCATTTATAGGCAAATTTTATAACTTCATTTTTCCTAACAGCTGCATAGTATTCCATTGTGTAGATGTACCAAAGCTTCTTTATCCAGTCATCGATTTTCGGGCACTCTGGTTGCTTCCAGGTTCTGGCTATTGTGAATAATGCTGCTATGAACATAAAAGTAGGGATGGTGTTTCCGCTGCGTATTTTTGGTTTCCCAGAGTAGATTCCCAGGAGTGGTATGGCTGGGTCAAATGGGAGTTCAATTTCTAGTCTTTGGAGGAAAGTCCATATTGTTTTCCAGAAAGGCTGTACCAGCCGGCATTCCCACCAACAATGGATGAGTGTCCCCTTTTCCCCACATCCACGCCAGCACTTGTTGTTCTTGCTCTTTTGAATATGTGCCAGTCTCTGTGGTGTAAAGTGGTATCTCATTGTTGTTTTGATTTGCATCTCTCTGATGATTAGTGATGATGAGCATTTTTTCATGTTTTTTGGCCATTCGAATTTCTTCCCTTGCTGAAGTTTCTGTTCATTTCTTGTCCCCATTTTTTGATGGGGTTGTTTGTTTTCTTCTTGTAAAGTTCTACCAGTGCCTGATATATCCTGGATATTAACCCCTTATCAGATGGGTATTGGGTGAATATTCTTTCCCATTCTGTGGACTGCTTTTGTATCTTAGTCACTGTTTCTTTTGAGGTGCAGAAGCTTTTCAGTTTCATGTAGTCCCATATGTTTATCTTTTCTTCTAGTTGCTTTGTTAGTGATGTTTCACCTTTGAAGATGCCTTTAGCTTCAATGTCGTGGAGGGTTTTTCCTATATTTTCTTCAATGTACTTTTATGGATTCAAGTCTGATATTGAGATCTTTAGTCCATTTTGATCTGATTTTTGTGCATGGTGTTAGACACAGGTCCAAATTCATTTTTTACACGTTGCTGCCCAGTTTTCCCAACACCACTTGTTGAAGAGGCTTTCCTTACTCCATTTTAGACTCATTTGCACCTTTATCAAAGATTAAATGATCATGTGTTTGAGGTTGGGTGTCAGGATACTCTATTCTATTCCATAGGTCCACAGGTCTGTTTTTATTCCAATACCATGCTGTTTTAATTACTACTGCCTTGTAGTACAGTTTGAAGTTGGGAAAGGTGATGCCTCCCATCTTCTTTTTCCCGAGGATTGCTTTAGCTATCCTTGGGGGTTTATTGTTCCATACAAATTTCAGGAGGCGTTTGGTCAATTTCTTTGAAGAATGTCATCGGTATCCTTATAGGGACTGCATTGAATCTGTACAGAGCTCTAGGGAGTATTACCATTTTGACAATGTTGATTCTCCCCATCCATGAACAGGGAATGTGTTTCCATTTCCTTGTGTCCTCTTTTATCTCTTGGAGCAGTGTCTTGTAGTTTTCTTTGTACAGGTCCTTTACATACTTGGGTAAGTTGATTCCTAGGTATTTGATTTTCTGTGGCACAATTGTGAATGGAATTGTTTCCTTAATATCCCTTTCTTCTGTTTCGCTATTTGTATATAGGAAAGCCACTGACTTTTGGGTGTTGATTTTGTATCCTGCCACTCTACTATATGCGTCTATTGTTTCTAGGAGTTTTTTGGTAGAGAGTTTAGGGTTCTCTAGGTATAATATCATGTCATCTGCAAATAATGATAGCTTGACTTCTTCCTTGCCTATCTGGATGCCCTTGATGTCCTTTTCTTCTCTGATTGCTATGGCAAGTACTTCCAGTACTATATTGAATAAAAAGAGGTGAGAGGGGGCAACCTTGTCTTGTCCCTGATCTCAGGGGGAAGGCTTTCAACTTTTCCCCCCATTTAGAATGATGCTTGCTGTGGGCTTTTGGTAGATGGCTGTAACTATCTTGAGGAAAGTCCCTTCAATTCCCATTTTCTGGAGGCGTTTTAATCATGAACGGGTGCTGGATCTTGTCAAATGCTTTTTCTGCGTCTATTGAAAGGATCATATGGTTTTTATTTTTTCTTTTATTGATATGATGTATTATGTTGATTGACTTGCGAATGTTGAACCATCCTTGCATTCCCGGGATGAATCCAACTTGGTCATGATGTATAATCTTCTTGATGAGTCTTTGGATTCTGTTTGCTAGTATTTTGTTGAAGATCTTAGCATCCGTGTTCATCAGGGATATTGGTCTGTAGTTTTCTTTCTTTGTGTTGTCTCTCCCTGCTTTGGGTATCAGGGTGATATGTGCCTCGTAGAAGCTGTTTGGGAGTGTTTCTGTTTCTTCTATTTCCTGGAAGAGCTTGAAAAGGACTGGCAGTAGGTCCTCCTTAAAGGTTTGGTAGAGTTCACTAGGGAATCCGTCTGGACCTGGGCTTTTGTGTTTGGGGAAGTCTTTTAATTACTGTTTCTATTTCCTCAATGGTGATAGGCTTATTCAGGTATTGGAGGTCTTCTTGTTTCAGCCGTGGGAGGTTATAGGACTTCAGGAATTGATCCATTTCTTCTAGATTCTCATGTTTCACGGCATACAGGCTCTCAAAGTAATCTAAAGAGAAAATTTTCTTACTGCAGCTGTATTAAGGGCTCTTTCGGGTCAGGAAAATAAACATTTTTGTTGCTGTTTTTTTCATATCAAATACGCATCAGACAGCTTTTCAGGCTCTGCCATGCATGTACTATGCACTCAGTAGCTTGTGGGGCTCACTCAGAGGAGTGGGTAGAATATTCATTGTAATTTGGAGGTAGCGAGGAAAGCTGGTATCTGCTTGACCACATCATCTTCAGTAGATGGTTTTTCCTGACAGATATCACTGTTGTCCCAAAAATTCCAAACAGGATCGGACCACCTTCTCCTTCGTTGCAAAATTCTACTTCACACAACGGGAGAAAAGATGCAAAGTTTAAGAAGAGATCTCCCCAGAACGGCTACTAACTGGGAACTCTTTAGCACCATTGCGGCAACAAGGGGGAAGATACCATCACAGACGACATCGACGAAGAATACAACTGACTGGTTCAGCACCTCCATGATTGTGCGAAGAATGCCGAGAGAGAGAAAGACACAAAAGGACGCCTGTCTTCTGAAACACTTGAGCTCATTTGCCAACGTGGCAAGGTGCGAGCCTCAGGCGACCAAATGCTAATGTTCAAGCTTGCAAAGCGGTGTAGAGAAGTGATAAAGGGGAAGACCTCAAAAAGAGAAGAGCATAAATACTGGAAGATGCAGCAGAAGCCGGGAAAAGCATTCACACCATCCGCTTGTCCTTCGCCAACTATAAGACCAAGATAACTGCCCTCTGACGCCCTGATGGATATATCACATCTTCCAGAGAGGCAAAGGAGAAGATTATCCATGACTTCTAGTCATATCTCTTTGATAGCTATGTCCATCTGCCCACATACCAAATTCCACAGGATGGATATGTCATTCCCAACGTTCTCCCTTCTGAAATCTGACATGCCATTTCATTGGTAAAGAAGGGAACAGCACCAGGCCCAGACAAAGTCAGACCCGAACACCTGAAGAATCTGCCATCAGTACTCATCAATACACTAGCTTGGCTCTTCACACGCTACCTGTCCGAATGCAAGGTGCCCTCCCATTGGAAAACCAGCAGGACAGTTCTACTGTTCAAGAAGGGAGACATTCACGACATTGACAACTATCGCCCCATCTGCCTGTTTTCTGTCATTTACAAACTATTCACTTGAGTCATCCTGAACAGGATTGGTAGAACACAAGATGAAGGACAACCATGTGAGCAAGCTTGCTTCCGGAAAGGATTCAGCATAATCGACCATATCCACACGGTAACCAAGCTCATTGAGGTTTGTAGGGAGTACAAGATGCCGCTCTGTCTCACGTTCATTGATTTACAGAAAGTCTTTGATTCTGTGGAGACTGAAGCAGTCATTGAAGCCCTAGCCAAACATGGCGTTCAAACCCAATACATCAGATCCTTCGTGAGCTGTACTATGGATTCACCACCAGGATCTCACCATTCTACAAGGAAGTGATCATTATGTCAAAAGAAGGGTTCGACAGTTTCACCAAAACTTTTCATTGCCACCCTCGAGAACATCATACGACAATTAGTATGGGAAAGAATGGGAGTGAAGATAGATGGTCGGCATCTACACCACATCCGCTTTTCCAATGATATTGTTCTAATAACACCAAATATTAGCCAAGCGGCACAAATGCTGGCTGACTTTGACTGGGAATGTGGAAAGACAGGCCTACAGCTGAATCTAAAAAAAAACAAGTTCATGAAAAATGAACTAGTTCCAGAGTCCCCATTCACTCTCAATGGAACAGACATCTCTGAATGCAGCAGTTATGTGTACCTAGGTAGAGAAGTCAACATGATGAACGGCCTAAAACCTGAGCTGTGCAGGAGGAAGAGAGCAGCATGGAAATGCTTTCAAAGGCATCGAAGAAATAGCTAAAGAACCTCCCGCTCCAGGCACATCTCTTCAACTCCACCATTCTCCCTGCATTAACATATGCCTCAGAGACCTGGGCCCTATGAAAGCAGGATGAGTATGCTATTCTGGTCTCCAGAGAGGAATCGAAAGAGCTATGCTTGGAATATCAAGTCTCACTCAAGTGAGAGAAGGAATCGGAGCTCCGACCTCAGTCGCTGTTCCAGAATCAGGGACACTTTCTCGTTTGGCAAGGCATTGAAAATCAGATGGGATGGATACGTAATGCGATTTGGAGACGATTGCTGGACTAAAGTCGTTACCGACTGGACCCCACGGGTTGTCAAAAGATCATTTGGCCACCCACCTACAAGATGATCAGACTTTCTTGTCAAGACCCTGAAGGAAAGGTTTGAGACTCTTCATGTTCCTGAATCAACCAGATGCCATTGGGCTACATTGGCAAGTGATAGGGTCCAATGGAAATGTTAACGGCGCCTGCTCGAGCAAATCGATGAAATTGAAAAACACTTTGTCTTAGTTTTAATTTTAAAAATTTTTAGAACATTGTTTTATATTACTAGTAAAATTCATTTTTAAGTACCACCAAGAGAGTATCACATAATTTAAATTGCATCAACATATATACAAAACAAAATGTTGAATGCTTTTTTTATATTGCTTATTCAAATCGTTTCCTATAATTTGAAAACCCAGTTCAGTAACCAAAGTATAATGTTTATGAAAGTTTTTAAGCCTCAATTTTGTCCTTTGTAGAATTTTATGAAAGCTGTGATTTTGAGCAAAATTGGGGTCAGTATTGTGACAGGTAATTGATGTTTGAGAGACATGTCTACTACTTTATCTTTTATCTTAGACCCTAGTCTATATTTTTATTCTTTGAAAACATGAATAATGTAGTGTATAAAGATTTCTAGCTTCTAGTTCAAATATATTGGATCTTTAAAAATTGCTAATCCCGGGACCAGAGCGATAGTCCAGTGGGAAGGGTGTTTGCCCTGCACGTGGCCGACCCAGGTTTGATCCCGGGCATCCCATATGGTTCCCTGAGCACTGCCAGGAGTGATTCCTGAGTGCAGAGCCAAGAGTAACCCCTGAGAATTTCCAGGTGTGACACAAAAAAGAAAAAAAATGCTAATCCCCAAAATGTTGTTTAGCCTATTTGCTAAGTCCAAATATGAGTAGACTAGTCTAAGGTATGCAAAAGGTATCTAATTTATCATAAACTAGAAATAGTCCAGTCTCTCACAGGGATAATAGCAGCAGGCAGAAATGGTCACTTCCAATCCTAATTTCCATGGATTTAATGTTGACTAAAATCCAATAATCAGCCAGAAGTTTATTACCAAGTGGAAACAAACTTTTATTTAGTCTTAGTGGAATCACACTAAAGACAGGTAGCATTTTGTGAGCACATACCGCCACATTCATGTACATGCTCTAGAGTATGAACGGAGTTACCACATAAAGGTAAATTTATGCAATTCTGTGAGGAGAAATAGAACTATGCAAAAAGTAAGGATTTGTTTTGAATACTTGCACTAAAAGATTGTATCCTCTGAAAGCAAGAGAGATATTTTTTTCTGGTTTTTGTACTTTAGTATGTGCTGTTAATACATACTAATACAAGTTAATACATAATAATACAAGTTAATACATAATAATACAGATAATTCTAAAAACTAACCAGATAACTTGTGGAATCTTCAAGTACAGTACCACCCAAGGTCGGTTAAGACATTTGAGGCCATTAAAGACTAACATTCTTCAGGAACCTCTAGCCTTGTTCTTTATTCCCCTGACAAGTCAGGGGGTACAGTATTACCCCCGACACAGGACGGGGTACCACAATGAACACTAAGTACTGCTGGGGACCCAGGTAGGCCCCAGCATCTACCGCCATAGTCACACCCTGACCCACAAGTAATGCAAAGGCTGTGAAATTTACAGGAGATCTCTTGTTCCCGGTGCCTTGAGACCTCCATGAGGGAGGAGCCACAATTCCTGCTCCAATATAGTTATTTGATTTATACACAGTATCAATATTGATATGCACAGTAAATTGGAGAAGGTGAAAATTAAGAAAATGATTACAATTTATTGTATAAACAAGAAAAAATACTTGTTATATGTGGATTACAACTCAAGTTGTATTAATCCATAAGTATATAGATATCACTTGTTTTATTTTTCTTTTTGGTCACACCCGGCGATGCTCAGGGGTTACTCCTGGCTTTTTGCTCAGGATTTACTCCTGGTAGTGCCTGGGGACCATATCAGATGCAGGGGATCAATCCCGGTCGACCGCATGAAGGCAAATGCCCTACCCACTGTGCTATTGCTCTGGCCCCATAGATATCACTTGTATCACTCACTTTTATCACTTATCTTCCCATTGTTCATCTATTTACTTGATCGGGTACCAGTAACATCTCCATTCATTGGGAATGAGGTACATTATTGTTACTGTTTTTGGCTTATTGAGTATACCACAGGCAGCTTGCCAGGCTATGCCATGGCTCTGTGTTCATCCCAGAGGGCCCAATCTTTTTCTGTGTCAGACCATCAACCATCCAGGGTTCATGGGATAGAGCCCTGGGTGTACACAAGCCTGTCTCCTGTCAGCCACCTGCCAATGCAGTTGGGAACCTCAGCACACCTGCAACACCTTGAGGGGCAGATATAGATATAACTATAAGTATATTAATAACTGAGTATACTTATACTTGTCTATAAGTATGCTTGTAAGTATACATATATTAATCATATTTATTATACTCTTATCAATATATTATAATGAATTATCACTGTATCACTGTATCACTGTCTTCCCATTGTTCATCGATTTGCGCTAGTGGGCACTAGTAGCATCTCCATTAGTCCTGTTACAAGCAAGTACAACCCAAGGGCATCTACTTGCTCCAGGGACAGGAGGAGCCCAGAACAATTCTTCAGGTTATGGAAGTGAGGTCCATAATAGTATAATATATTATTTATTAACTTAACAATTAAGTATAATTATAAACATATATAATACTTAAAAAAAGATTAAAAGACTCCAAAACTGAATGCTATAATACATTTTTTTAAAGAAACATAAGACACAAAGAAATAGCAGGATGTACCATGTAAAGTCATTCTTTGCTACCTTATTAGGTTTATATTAAATTCAGATTTTAATAAGTAGCTATGAAGAGTAGAAAAAGGTGGAAATTCTCAGACTTGGCACTTCAAATGCATCAAGTGTGGAGATGAATGCAGTAATTTATTATCACATGTATTTCATTCAAATCCTACCTAGCAGTCCATATCAAATCTCATCCTCAAATACTACATGGACTCTCATTAGGAGAGAGGAAGAGAGAAAATGAAGGAATCAGAGTTCATAGCTCTAAATGAGTAGCTCTATGGTGGGACACTGTGTCTACTTCATTCTTGCTCCCTACATGGCAGGATTTCTTTATTTTGAATGCCTGATATTTCTTTAGATGGGCAGACAAAATATCTTTTACTCAGTACTGTTAAAGGATATTTGATAGCATCTAGATGGTAGTTGTCATAAATAATGTTGGTAGATCTGTGACCTCAGCTGGCACAGACGGAGACACAGACAAGTAAAAGGGAAGGAATAGGAGTTTATTGAGGTGCACTCCCGGGTGGACCCTACCCCTTTCTGGTGAGGCTGGGGTAGAGCTGTGCCCTGCGAGATACTGAAAGATTCTTACATTGGGCTGGAAAAGGGAACTAAGACTGGTGGAACCGGTGTGCTTGGTGCAAGTCCTTATATTTTATGGGGGTCAATGTGGAGAAGCACAGAATGTGGCCTGGAAGCTTCTGATGCCAGGTGGGCCATGAGTCCTGTCTTCCTTGCTGGGAGTCAGGTGATCTCTGATCCTGGAATGTGACGATCTCATCAGCTGAATACCATTTGTTCCCAGGTGCCATGGCCTCCATTGGAAATTTACAATTATGTCAATGAACATGGAGGACAGACATTTTATCAAGATCCTGATTTCAAATCATGAAATCGTGAAATACGTACTCAGAAGTGGTTATACCAGTTTTAAGATTGTCATATTTCAAACTTTTTAAGGAAATTCCACCTCTATAATCACTGTGCTAACTAATAATCCCTAACAAAGATGTGCCTTTTTTTTGTCAAAAACACTTTAATTTTTAAATAATAATTTTGAATGCTGTGCTCTAATTTTTTAATTGAATCACCATGAGCTAGACTATAACAAAGCTGTTCACAATTGGGTTTCAGTCATACAATGTTCCTATACCCATCTTCTCACCGTGTACTTTTCCCAGCACCAATGTACTCAGTTTCCCTCCACCCCCTGCCATAAACTTTGTCTATGTCAGGCACTTTCTCTCACTTTCTTCTCCTCTCTCTCTCTCTCTCTCTCTCTCTCTCTCTCTCTCTCTTTCTTTCTCTTCCTCTCTCTCCTTTGGCTCATTGTGGTTTGCGATACCGACCCTGAAGAGTTATCATGCATACCACTTTTATCTACTTTCAATACTCAGTTCTCACCTAGCTTTACCATTTCCAACTATTATTGCCACAAATCCCTTCTCTATGTTACCTACCGCCCACCACTCACACACCTGTGCTGGATTCCTCCTTTCCCCTGTTTTCCGTGACCTTGGCTATTAGTCTCCTATTGTTTTATTATAATCCTACCGATGAATGCTGTCATTCTCTGATTATCCTTAAAGTGTTCTTTATACTGTACTGTAATGCCATAGTGGTCCACCCAAAGTGTTTCTGACACAGAAGCTTACCCTCAAGTGGTAGGGGAGATGGCACTTGGGACAGAGAAGATAGCACAATGAAAAAGTTAGTTGAAAATGATCACTCTGGATAAAAACTGTGTGTTTCTGCTGTGTGTTTTTGGCCTCCTGGGGTATATTCCCAATTTTGGAACTTCCCAAAAGAAGAAATTCGAAAGGACAAAAGGCATATAAAAAATATGCTCATCATTAATCATCAGAGAGATGCAAATTAAAACAACAATGAGTATTGCTGTGTCATATGGGAGCTCAATTTCTAATTTTTGGAAGAATGTCCACACTGCTTTCCAAAAAAGGCTGAACCAAGTGATATTCCCTTCAATAATGGATGAGAGTCCTTTCTCCCTGCATCCACACCAGCACTTGTTTTCTTGCTCTTTTGGATGTGCCAGTCTTTGTGATGTGAGATGATATCTCATTGTGTTTGGATTTACATCTCCCGGTGATTTATGATGATGAGCATATTTTTATATGTCTTGTGGCCTTTCGAATTTCTTCTTTTGGGAAGTTTCTGTTCATTTCTTCTACCCATTTTTTATGGTGTTGGCTGTTTTCTTGTAAAGTTCTACCTGTGCCTGATATCACTTGATCACTAGACATCCCGATATTCATCGATTTGCTCAAGCGGGCACCAGTAATACTTCCATTTGACCCTATCACGTGCCAGTGTAGCCCAATGGCTTCTGGTTGCTTCCAGGAATACGAAGAGCCTCAAACCGTTTGATCAGGGTCTTGACGAAGAAGTCTGACCATTTGTAGATGGGCGGCCACGTGATCTTTTGACATCCCGTGGGGACCCAGTCAGAAATGGCTCTAGTCCAGCGGTCGTCTCCAAATCACATTACATGTCCAGCCCATCTGATTTTTTGATGCCTTGGCAAACGAGACAGCGTCCCTGACTCTGGAACAGCGACAGAGGTCGGAGCTCTGGATTCCTTCTTTCACTTCAGTGAGGCGTGATACTCCAAGCATAGTTCTTTTGATTCCTCTTTGGGAGACCCAAATAGCATTCTCATCCTGCTTCATAGGGCCCAGGTCTCTGAGGTGTATGTTAATGCAGGAAGAATGGTGCAGTTGAAGAGATGTGCCTGGGAGATGGAGGTTCTTTGTCTTTTTTGCTATTTCTTCGATGCTATTGAAGGCATTCCATGCTGCTCTCTTCCTCCCTGCGCAGCTCAGGTTTTAGGTCGTTCATCGTGTTGACTTCTCGACCTAGGTACACATAACTGCTGCATTCAGAGATGTTTGCTCCATTGAGAATGAATAGGGCCTCTGGAACTAGTTCATTTTTCATGAACATAATTTTGTTGAGATTCAGCTGTAGCCCTATCTTTCCACATTCTCGGTCAAATTCAGCCAGCATTTGTGCCACTTGGCTAATGTTTGGTGTTATTAGAATGATGTCATCAGTGAAGCAGAGGTGGTTTAGTTGCTGACCATCTATCTTCATTCCCATTCCTTCCCATTCTAATTGTTGCATGATGTTCTCAAGGGTGGTGCTGAAGAGTTTTGGTGAAATGGTATCACCCTGCCGAACCCCTCTTTGACATCAATGATCACTTCTTTGTAGAATGGTGAGATCCTGGTGGTGAATCCGCAATACAGCTCATGAAGGATCTTTATGTATTGGGTTTTAACGCCCTGTTTGGCTAGGGGTTTTGATGACCGCTTCAGACTGCACAGAATCAAAAGCTTTCTTTAAATCAATGAATGTGAGACAGAGTGGCATCCAAACTCCCTACAAACTTCAATGAGCTTGGTTACCATGTGGATATGGTCTATTGTGCTGAATCCTTTTTGGAAACCAGCTTGTTCGAATCCTGTTCAGGATGACTCAAGTGAACAGCTTGTAGATGACAGACAGCAGGCAGATGGGGCGATAGTTGCCAATCTCGTGGATGTCTCCCTTCTTGAACAGTAGAACTGTCTTTCTGGTTTTCCAATGGGAGGGCACCTTGCATTCAGACAGGTAGCGTGTGATGAGCAGAGCCAGTGTATTGATGAGTACTGAAGGCAGATTCTTCAGGTGCTCAGGTCTCACTTTGTCTGGGCCTGGTGCTGTTCCTGTCTTTACCGACGAAATAGCATGTTCTCTTTCAGAAGGGAGAACATTGGGAACGACATATCCATCCTGCGGAATTTGGTATGTTGGCAGGTGAACGTGACTATCAAAGAGATCTGAGTAGAAGTCATGTATAATCTTCTCCATTGCCTTTCTGGAAGATGTGATAGATCTATCAGGACTTTGGAGGGAAGTCATCTTTGTCTTATAATTGGCGAAGGACAGGCAGGCATTGTGAATGCTTTTCCCTGCTTCTGCTGCCTCTTCCAGTATTTCTGCTCTTCTCTCTTTGAGGTCTTCCTTTATCGCTTCTCAGCACTGCTTTGCAAGCTTAGATATTAGCATTTGGTCTCCTGAGGCTTGGCGCCTTGCCGCATTGGTGAATGAGCCCTTCATGCCTGATATATCCTAGATATTAATGCCATATCAGATGGGTATTGGAAGAACATTCTTTCTCACTCTTTGGACTTCTTTGTATCTTGGTAACCATTTATTTTGAGGAGCAGTAGCTTTGAGGTTTCATGTAGTCCTGTATATTTATCTTTGCTTCCAATTGTTTTGTTATAACTGTTTCATCTTTGAAGATGCCTTTGACTTCAATGTCATGGGTGATTATTTCTATATTTTCTTTGATGTACTTTATGGAGTAAGGTACGATACTAAGATCTTTAATCAATTTTGATCTTTCTTTTGTGCATGGTGTTTGACAGAGGTGTAAGTTCAGTTTTCGACACATAGTTACCCAGTTTTCCCAGCACCACTTGTTGAAGAGGCTTCCTTGCTCAAACACCATCTGCAGTTTTATGTTCAAGCAGCACTAATCACAATAGCCATGATATGAACGAATCAGAGTGCCCAAGAACAGACGATTGGATAAAGAAACTGTGGTACATCTACACAATGGAAAACTATGTAGCTGTTAGGAAAAACGAAGTTAAAACATTTTAACATAATTCTCTACAATTTAATATTGTTATTTTTTAGTTTTCTCATACTGCTTTCATATTAAACTTTATACATTAAGGCAATCCACGATCACGATCACGATCTTCCCGTTAATCATCTATTTGCTAGAGCGGGCACCAGTAATATCTCCATATGTCCTGTCTCATGCCAGTAGAGCAAAGGGCATCGGCTTGCTACAGAAACATAAAGAGCCTCAAACCATTATATTAGGTCATGGGAATGACCTAATATAATTGTTACTGGCATTTGGCATGTCAAATACAACACGAGCAGCTTGCCAGGGCTTGCCGTGGGCGGGAGGCATATTCTTTAAACACCTCCAAATAAAGCATTTATTGATGAACCGAGCGGTCACAAGCGGCAGCGCGAGCTGGGCTGTGATGGGCTGGTCGGTTGGGTGGAGTTCTGAAGAGAGGGAAGTCCGGATGTGGAAAATGGCGGCACCCATGGAGTGGGTGGGGTGTCGCCTGGCTTATTGTGAGGTTCTGCCGGGGTGGTGGGCCAAAGGCTAGAACCCACCATGCCTCCCGACTGCCTCATGAATGGCTGGGCACAGGGAGAGCAAGGAACCGCTCTGCCCCATGTCTAAGAGTCTCTGGACCAGCATACCTGGGCCGGATTGAAGAAGAAATGGCTGCAGGGTGGGGTGTCGGGATCTGGGCTGTGATGGGCTGGTCGGTTGGGTGGAGTTCTGAAGAGAGGGAAGTCCGATGTGGAAAATGGCGGCACCCATGGAGTGGGTGGGGGTCGTCTGGCTTGTTGTGAGGTTCTGCCGGGCAATCTATTCCCAAATTTATAAGCTTATGAAACCACTAAACAGGATAAAATAAAAAATATGTAAAAAAAAACTCTTCTGAGATTTAAAAATAAAATATACTATATTTTAATCAGTTCAATGGCATTTAGGCAATTTCAGTTTATTTGGTCATGATAAAACACATTTTTCATGTTTTATTAAACATGAACATTAAACTGTTATGGCCAAGAATTTATTGAAAAAAATAATAAACATAAAGAAGAAGATTGTGCTGAAATATAAAGGGGATAAGTGGAGGGTCTTCATAGCAATGGAAGATTTCATTCAGATAAATATTTAAATTTTTTCCTAAAAACTCTCTCGATGAAAACTTTCACATGAAAATGACATAATTATTTATTGACCTCCCCAAAATATAAAGTTATAGAGAATAAAAATATTGATATAAGACTTTAATTTAAGCAAATTTAGGGGTTGGACAGATAAGTTGAGTGGGTAGCACATCTACTTCACTAACCTGCAGTTGGGTATCTGGCATCCCATATGGTCCCTCATTCTTACCAGAATAGATTCCTGAGTGCAGATCAGAAGGAGCTGTGAGTACTTCAAGTGTGGTCCCAAGGTAACTTCTGTGACAAAAGCAAGAAAAGAGGAAAAAAAATAGAATAAATGAAGAAATGGACAACTTATTCTAAAATGATTCAAAATGCCTTCATATGTGGTTGTAACAATTGCATATTCTTTCAACTATACAAAAGTACAAAGATTCAAAAACATAATATCTTAAAATATTTACATAGTTGACATTTCTTATTTCTTATTAAACTCCAAATAATGTAACATTCGGTTTCTTTTTTTGGGGGTCACACCCGGCAATGCTCAGGGATTTCTCCTGGCTCTGCACTCAGGAATTACTCCTGGTGGTGCTGGGGGACCATATGGGATGCCGGATCGGAACCCAGGCCGGCACAGGCCGGCCGCGCAAGGCAAATGCCCTACCTGCTGGGCTATTGCTCTGGCCCCAACATTTGTTTCTTATCTATCATCTCTCACTATTTTACACTTTTTAGTAGATCAAGATAGAAGGTCAAGAAATGAGAAATCATACACCAGTAACCACATTTATCCTTCTGTGATAGACAGATGATCCACAAATAAATATTCTTAGTTTTATAATGTTACTTGTCACCTACATGTTGGAGTGTTGTTGGAAACCTAATCATCAACATCATCCCTCATTTGTGGATGCCCACCTAAAAACTGCCATGTACTATTTTTTGGCAGAATTTTTCCTTCTTAGAAATCTCATTCACATCTGCCTGTATCCCTAGATTCTTGTATAGTACAGGAACAGAAGATAGAACCATTACCTATAATTCTTGCATATGCCAAGAGCTATATACAGGCCTCTGGAATAGTAGAATTTTTCTTCTGGCAGTTATGTCCTATGATCATTATGTCACTGTCCGCAAACCACTTCATTATATGACTATCATGAAAACCATAGTCTGCAAAAGACTTATCTATGGCTGTTGGATAATTACATTTTTGCTCTTAATATCACCATTGGCTTTGGGCTGACAATAGAATTCTGTGACTCTGAAATAGAACACTTTGTGATGCTAGTCCTCTTCTGAAGATCGTCTGTTTTGATACAGAAATCATAGAGAAGGTGATTCTTTTCTGCTGTACATTTAACCTACTGGTGACTCTCACATTTGTGGTCTGGTCCTATGGAAGTATCATTCACACGATTCTTGGGATCCCCTTGCTCAGCAAAAGAAAAAGGCATTTTCTACCTGCTCCCTCTCATATGATTGTGGTTTCCATAACTTATGACAGCTGTATCTTCATCTATAACAAACCTTCTGCAAAAGATTAAATGACCACAATAAGGAGGCATCAGTATTAGTTACTTCCATCTCTTCATGTTAAATCCAATGATTTTTGTTTTGTTTGATGTCATAAACCATAATGCTCAGGGATTAGTCCTGGTTATGCACTCAGGAATTATTCATGGTGGTGATGGAGGGAACATATGCGATGCCAGAGATAGAACTTAGATTGGCCACAAAAAAGGCAAATACTTACCAACTGCACTAGTGCTCCAGCCATTTGAAGTCCTCAGATAATTTCACAGTCAGGTAGTACCTTAGATGTAAATAACACCATGCAGTACATGCCACCACATTCATATACATGCTTTAATTTATAGGCAGAGTTGGCACCTATCAATAAGCTAAAATAATTATTTGAAAAGGAAAAAAGAAATATGTGTAATAAGGGATTCTTACAGATTATGGCACAGATGGATTGTACTACTTGAGGGAAATTTGGGTAATGTTTGCTCATTTATGTTACTTTATGAAATTTACCAAAATTATTTTTTTCAGATTAGAGGAAAACCAAAAACTCTAGAAACTAAATAGGTTATACTAGATATCATAAAAACTTCAAAGTAACAGAATGAAGAATCAATACATTAAAAACAATTATTTTACTAAATTAGAGAGATGGGAACTAAGAAACCATACAACTTGCAATTAATTTTCATCAGCAAGGCTAAAGAGCATATAACATACTCTTTAAAAATTAGAAGAGGGGCCGGAGTGATAGCCCAGTGGGTAGGGGCGTTTGCCTTGCATGAGGCTGGCCCATGCCGGCCCGGTTTGATCCCCAGCATCCCATATGGTCCCCTGAGCACTGCCAGGAGTAATTCCTGAGTGAAGAGCCAGGAGAAACCCCTGAGCATTGCCGGGTGTAACCTCAAAAAGCAAAATAATAATAATAATAATAATAATAATAATAAAAAATAAAATCAAAATTAGAAGAGTGCCTATGAATGTTGGCATATGAACAGTTGTAAGACTCAACAGTACTTCACTGTCAAAATTATCAAATAAGTCTGTAATACATCCATGCTAAAAGTTACATGACCACTTTTACCTAAACCATATAATATAAATCATTGTATCACTGTCTTCCCGTTCATCATCGATTTGCTCGAGCGGGCCCCAGTAACATCTCCATGTGTCCTGTCTCATGCTAGCAGAACCTAAGGGCATCTGCTTGCTCCAGGAATATAAAGAGCCTCAATCCATTCCGGAATGAGGTCATAACAGTTACAGTTATAATATAGTAACAGTTATAATATAATAATGTCACAAAAATTTAGCTTAACTTGTCTTATTACTTTTCTTTTTAAATTATATTTATTAGTTTTCATTTAGACATCATAACTTGAAAATTGCTAGCAATAGGCGTGGATGTGGGGAAAAAGGGACTCTCATCCACTGCTGGTGGGAGTGCCGACTGGTCCAGCCCTTTTGGAAAACAATATGGGCATTCCTCCGAAAGCTAGATATTGAGCTCCCATTTGATCCAGCAATAGCACTCCTGGGAATATACCCTAGAGACCGAAAAACACATAGCAGAAACACTATCTGTAATTCTTTATTCATCTCTGCGCTATTCACTATAGCTAGAATCTGGAAACAACCTAAATGCCCGAGAACAGAGGACTGGCTAAAGAAACTGTGGTTCATCTACACTATGGAATACTATGCGGCTGTCAGAAAGGATGAAATTATGAAATTTACCTGCAAATGGATGGACATGGAGTCTATCATGCTGAGTGAAATTAGTCAGAAGGAAAAGGACAGATATAGAATGACTGCATTCATTAATAGGATATAGATACCAGTGTTTTAATAAATATGGGAAATGGTAATGGCAGATTAAAACTCACCACTGAATATACACAAAGAGACTTAAGTGATAAACTCTAAATATCTGCAGGGCTAGCCATAATGTGTAAAATAAGAGGGAGAGAGATGCAGAGACAGAGAGAGATATAGAGAGAGAAAGAGAGGAAACTGGGGTACCTGCTATTAAGGCGGGTGGGGGACGGGAGGGAGGGGTACATTGGTGGTGGAAATGGGGCACTGGTGGAGGGATGGGTGCTGGTATACTGTATTACCAAGAACCAATTATGAACACCTTTGTAATTGTATGTTTCACGGTGGTATAATAAAAAAAAATTTAAAAAAAAAAAAAAAAAGTCCACCCAAAAGCATAAAAAAAAAAAGAAAGAAAAATTGCTAGCAATAGCATTTTAGGCATATGACATTCTTTTTTTAGTAAAAAGATTTGCATTGGGCAATGGTTTAAGGGAGTTTCCCAGATCACCCTTACCCCAGTCTTTAGAGAAGAAAAGGAAGAAAGAGAATGAAGGAAAAGGGGAGAAGAGAGAGATGAGAAACAACATAGGCCAAGCTCAAAAGAGACTCAGATATATGGATGGTGTAAAAAGAATGATAGCGCTAAATATTCAAACCACAGATTCAACAACACTGAATACAAAAAAGCCCCACATTTTAATTACCAGATTTCCTCCTGCCTGTCAAGACGCAGTCTGGGACTGGAAGGGCCAAGCAGGAAAAAGGAATATGGGAACACTGCTGGGGAGAAGGTGGCACTGGTGACAGGATTGGTGATAAAACATTCTATATCGAAATCCAAACTGCTAACAACTTTGTAGTTCATACTGAATAACCAAATACAATTTTGGAGAGAATAAATATTAGGTGGAAGCTGCAAAAAATGTGTACTGAGACTCAGTGATTTATTATGCATTTAAAAGTTCTTTCCTTGTACATACTTCCAACATGGCCCCCCATAACCTTGTCTCTTTTTCTTCCACCCTCCAAGAACCCTGCCTCCAGACTGCCATCCTAATTCGACTTTGTGGTTCAGGATGTTGCCTTTAGACCTTTATTGCCACACTGATGTATCTTGAGTCCCACATATGAGAGAGATCATTCTGTAGCTCCCCCTTTCGCTCGAGCTGATTCATTCAGCATCATGCCCTTGCTTTCCATCTGTGTTGCACTACATTGCGTGATTTTGCTTTCTTACAGCTGCATAGATTTTCATTGTGTGTGTATACCACAGTTTCTTCATTCATCTATCTGTGGTTGTGTGTTTGGGTTGTTAATATATCATGACTTTTGCATTTAGTGCAGTGATGACCAAAGTGTGCATATATCCTTTCAAATTCATGTTTCTTTGTGTATGATGGCATCAACATTCTAATTTAATCCATTCACTGGATCTACATCCCTCCACCAACAGTAACAGGTCACTTCCACCACAAAACTGTCTCATTTATAAGCATATGTGTAAGTTTATATATCGTACCTACAATCCCATACTTAATGAAGTGTAGAATCTAGTGGTTTAGTTCTATGCAGACATCTTGCCCTTATGCTCCTCCAGATCGCCTTTTCTAGCTTCCTCCTTCAGTGTGTTGTTGTTTCTGAAGCTGCATTTCTATATTCAAATAAGGAAATAGACAATGATATAAATAATTATCATCCAGGTCCTTAAATAGTACATTATATAAGATGTATCTGAGTCACATTGGATCTCGAGCACTTAAGCATCTTTTGAGAACAGCCTGGATGCCGCAGTCACTGTGGCTATGGTGGACGCTTGTTTGATAAACCCTGCATCCATGGACCAATCTGATTTGCTAAGAATCTCTCTGGTGGGGGACACAGAGTTTCCTGAACTTTGCTATACCTGCCCCCGTTATTATGGGCCTGCGAGTAGGGGCAGGGATCTGGTGCCAGCATCAAACTCCAGGTCACTTATCTACAAGGCAATATCCTACATGCTGTCTCTACTGCCAATCGGATCTCTAATAATTTTTATGGATACTGTAACTATATTTTCATAGTAACAACGCTTATGGGTATACTTTTTCCTGTTCTAATATCAAGATATTGTGCATTATTGTTGTTAGATGAGTTGAAGAGTTGCCAGAAGTATGGGTTTTCATTAGGCAACTAAAACCTTGGATTAAGTGTCTAGGGAAGTTATATTTAATGTCCCCAAAGGCATAGGTCCCAATGACACCTTGTGTAAGTCTCTGCCAAATTTCAGTTCTGTTAGTTTCATTAGTCATGTGTGAACTTTGGTCACAAAGGGCCACTCAGTTTTCCACAGAGGGTAAATATACCATAAGAGACTGTAGTAATAAAACATTATCCTAATTCATTCTTTGAGACTCTATCTTTGGCTGGAGCAAGTACAGCATGTAGGGAGTATGTTTTGCATGCCACCCACCAGATTAGAAGCCCAGCTCCAAAAGGAGCCATCCTTGGTACAGACACAGGACTTTGTCCTGAGAACTGCTCAGTTGCTCCCCACCAAAAATAATGTCTATCTTTGTCTAGAGTAATTAGACTAGACCTGCTTCTGAATCTTTTAAATGTCATCTTATATTTGTCATTAAAAACATTTTTTATTCAGCATTGATTCACCAGAAATAGGTTCCCAGGTTGAAAGTTGATGGGCTCTTCAAGAATTACAATTTATGGCAATAGTAACTTAAACGTCTGAGAGCACATTAATATTCCAAAACCAGTGTGGTAGCATGGAGGGACACTTAGGCATATAGGAATATATTGAAACTATCACAGTTACTTGTTATACTGAAGGCTTATTATCTTCCATACTTTTGGTAAGTCTATTTGTATTTTGTAATGTTAGTTTATTTCCTTTTTAACATATA
This sequence comes from Cryptotis parvus, assembly GCA_021461705.1. Lineage (NCBI taxonomy): Eukaryota > Metazoa > Chordata > Mammalia > Eulipotyphla > Soricidae > Cryptotis > Cryptotis parvus. Next base: position 59,111 of record JAJIBD010024708.1, on the reverse strand, counting down.
CTTCCTTGGTATGAGCTAAATAACAAATATATGTACATATATATGAGCAAGAATGAGCAGATATTTTCAGAGAAGTTCATTTTGTTGTTATTTTGGTCTACACTATTAGAATATAAAATGATTAGCCAAAATATTTATTAGATGCTGTATAAAAGTTGAGATATTTCTTGTTTGCTTTTTTCTTTACTCGCAACATATTGCCAAAAGCAGAGTTTACATGCAGCATATATTTCCAGTTTAATAAAACAGAAAAAAAATCTTCCTCAGTGTCTAAAGATATTTTACAAAGATAAAATGTGAATAAAAGGCATTAAATAAATTCACAATTAAAATTTCCAGAGATTTTTCAGAGATACTAAACATGCTATTGGGGAAAAATATGCTCAAAATGAATTTTAACAACATGGAAATTCTGTCCTATAATAAAATCAATAAAATATAGGGAAATCTACCCCAGTTAATACCTAATATAAAACTTTAAGAAGGGCCAGAGATATGATTCAGCAATTAGGGGATTGGTCACCATGATACCATATGACCCCAAGGCTGCCAGGAGTGATCCCTGCAGAACCAGAAGTAAACATTGAGTACAGCCAGAGAAACTAACTACAAAACAACAAACAAGCCAAAATAGCTCTTTAAAAATAAATAATGGAGATTCAAGTGTATGAGAGGAGAGCTGATTTAGGCCTAATATTCTAGGAAAGGAACTTACCCCAGGGATTTTTAAATAGTTAATTTGGTGAAAATCCACATGTAGATCAACTATTTTCTACATGTCCTGAAAGAAGGAAAATTCTATGAGATTGGCTAAGATCCTTAATCTAATTTTATGAATTTTTTTATTATTTTTTTATTTTGCTTGACATATTCAAGGGAAAATACCCAGAAATTGTCCCTTTTTTTTCTTGGTACCTTTCCATAATAACAAACTTGTTTAGAACCATTAGTCTCTGCGTTTTCTGCGAAACCTTTTAATACTCTGCATATAAAATTAATACTGCCTATGCAAGTACTGTTCTTTATCCCTAATTATCATTTTATTTAAACATAATACATAATTTTTAAAACATTTCATTAATCTCAACACTTGACTTATCTTTAAGTTCGTGTCAAAAAATTTTCTTTATCATCAACTTTTCATAGATGCAACAGAAATGGATAGCTTGATGAGCTATATAATATCCAAAATGACAACACTGGTGTTAAACTATAAGTGTAAGGGTAAAAATTAAAGTTCATATGAATAGTGAGCAAGGAATTTATAGTCTTAAAATATGCAAACAAAGAAGTCTTACATTGTGTCATTAAATAAAAAGTATTTATATTTTAATATAATAAACAGTAATGAATAGCCACCATGTTCCAGATATAGCTAAATAGTATAATATAGTAGACATTTCCCTTGGCTATTCAAATTGTTCAAAACAATGTGGGAAGGCATACACCTAGATTTAGAATATGTAATAATTAGTCCTAAGTTTTAGCAAATTGATCAGAACCCTCAAAAAGGAGGCAACATGTGTAAAATTTTCCCTTAAATATTTTAATAATATATACATGTCAGTATTGAGGTTAGAACACTGTACTTCCCCTATATGTACAAATTTTGAGGTCAGTGTATTTCAACTCACATTATTGATGAGAATATCTATGACATAAAACAGGATGAAAGAGAAGGTTGCATAGAGGTTTTTACTGCACGCTGACAATCACTGAGATAATCAAGGGAAGGAAGCAAATATTAAAAGAGAGAGAACGACACAAGTCCCAAAGAGAGCTAGAAGCATAAGCATAATCCACAGGTGCGTGTTGGAACCACAGAACATATATTTGTGTGACGAAGACAGAACTAACTTTAGTAATAAAGCAAAGGGAAGCTAATGATAAACTTACACTAGTAATAAAATGGTGTAATGATAAAATTTTAAAGAATAAATATGAAACAGAAATGGAGAAAAGGTGATTGAGCACATAAAAATACAAGACAGTGACAAGTGTATGTATTAAGAGGAGTACATTGTAAATCAATGGAATAAATTTTACGTACCACCACTGGCAGTAATAATAAGGTAATTGAGGGTGTGTACATTGGGGCAATCATATTCTATATATAATATAGAATATAAGTTCACTCACTGTGAACTTTAGTTATTCATGATTGGGTGTCAGGAAGAGTGTTCCCACACCAATACTTTCACAGTGTTCTACTGTCCCTCCATAAATGACCCTGTTTCCCTCCCATTCTCCAGACTGCCTCTGTTAGGAAGCACTTTATATGTATAAAACTTGGCACTGATTCTTAAGTATATGACTGATACACTTCGTGGATAACACTTGGCTACCTGTCATCCTCCCAACTCTTCCAGTGGGGCTTCACTCAACCCTTGTAGTTTCCCTTCCCTTTCCTACCGTCCTACTCACCACCACAGACTCCCAGCCTCCACCACCCCCCCAGCCCCTGCCACCACCTCCAACCCACAACCTCCATCATCATTTTCCCTAGTGAAAACCATTTCCTATGTTCTTTGCTTCTACTGATTTGGAGGTATTTTCTACTGCCCTCCTATGCTGGTTTATATCCCACATAAGACAAAGCTCAGTTTATGCCTGTGTCTCCCTTTAATAACTTAAGCATCAAACTCTCCAGATGCATTCGCTTTTCAACAACTTGCAGGATTATTTATATTTGACCTTCTAAAATTTACTTTTTTTGAAAGGATACAATGCTCTTTATGGCAAATGATTGTGTATTGAGATGCATAATTTACAACTATACTGATGTTCTTTTCAGCTGCTTGGCTCCTGAACCACCTCGCCAGCACTGCTTAACCATCACTCCTTACCTGCCACAAACCTTTTTAGCATTCCTGATTCCTATTTTGTTTTTGCTCACATTTCATAGTTTGTTTGCTCTGGGACTGTATAATCCCATTCTGTTTTTCTTTTGAATTTTTGTGTATTAGCAAAATCATCTTGTATTTACCTTAAACTTTTGTCTCATTTCATTTAGCATGATATCTTCCAATTCTATCCAAGCACAATAAAGCTGCAAAATAATATCTTTTCTCACAGCAGAGTAGTAGCCACTCTGTATGGATATTACACTCTTTTTACCCTCTCATCTACTGTTGAGTTCGATGCTGTTTTCAGCCATTGGCTACTGTAAACAGTGCTGCAATGAACTTGGGGATATATCTTCTCAATTTGTTTTGGCATTCTTTAGATAGATGCCTTGGAGTGGAATTGTTGGGTTATATGGAAAGCCTTTTTGATGGTAATGTTTGGAGAAGTCTCCAAACTGTTTCCAAATTAAAGACACAACAGTCCCCCAAAGAGTGAATAAGCATTTCATTTTCAACACGTGCTGCCTGTACTTATTATCTGTGGCATGCTTTTTATAAAGCATTCTCACTGATTAGGTGATATTTCATTGTTTTTATTTTGTTTTCAATCATAGTCAATGAGGGGGAGATTGTTCCTTGGGTCTGTTGACCATCTTTATATCTCATTTGAAGAAATACCTGTTTATCTCCCTATTTCCATTGTCAAAGGGTTTGTTTCTTATTATTGTTGGACTTTGAAAGGACTTTGTGCATCTTAGAAATTAACCCTTCCTCTTTTGGATGATGTGAAGCATTTTCTTTGAATCAGTAGAGTTTTTTTTTTTTGAATTTAGGCTTTTTTCTAATGCAATGTACAACCTTTTAATTTCTTTATACTCCCATTTATTTATTTCTTCTTTTATTTGTTTTTTCCATTGAGGATGCATCGTTTGAGACATTCTCAGGTAAATGTCTAGAAAGACCTCTTCTATTTTCTAAATGTACTTTACACATATATATTTGTTATTAAGGCCTCATTTTGAGTTGACCTGTTTGAGTAGCATGAGATAGAGATCTAAATTCATTGTTTTACATGTGCCTAGCCAGATTTTCGACACCATTCCGTTATAGAGGCTCTTTGCTCCACCTCATATACTATTTGCTGTAAATCAGCTGTTAGACACTGAGGGATTACATCAGGGCTCTCAATTCAACTGTTTGCTCTAAGAGTCTATCTTTTTTCCAAGTATCAGATTTTGACTATTGAAGCTGTTTAGTTAACTTAAAGTCTGGGAATATAATGCATACCATCACTTTGGGCTCAGAATTATTTTGGCTATTTTAGGAGTTTTATGTTTCTATTTGAATTTTAGAAGTGCTTTTCTATGTCAATACACAATATTTTGGAAATTTTAAGGGAAATCACATTGCATCTCTAAGTTCCTTTAAAGAGGATGGTTAGTTGAATGACCCTTATCCTTCCCGTCTATTGCTGTTTCCATTTCCTTTTGATCTCGTATTTCTTTCAGAAATAATTTATAATTTAAACTAAATAGATTTATCAACTTCTTTGTTAGATTGACTGCTAGAGATGAGGGGTTTCACTTGCCTAACCAGATAAGCAGCCATTTGTGATCAAAACCCTTAACCTAGAGTGAACTACAGAACTTAGGTCATTATCATAAAGGCAATGTACAAAATCAGAGCTAATATCATCCTTCAAAGGGAAAAAAGGCAAGGAATAATCAGTGTATTGACAGAAATATCTAAAGACATATTATTGTATATAAATGTATAGCATAGACATTAATTGTAATAGTTTTTCAACTACTGTAACATATGGATTAGAAATATATTTTAAACAACCCCTGGAGTTATGGGTCATCCACAAGAATATCTTCAGGTAGATCTGTCAGATCTCAGCAGTGTCCCTCTCAGTATTGGGGTTCAGCGAAGTCCCCTGCTGCATCTAAGAATATTCCCCTTGACAGACCGACATTTCCACATGCTCTTGAACGTCTTCTTCGAATCTGTCTTCTATCACTCTTCACATCACCTCACTCCAGGAACCTCTCTCTCTCTCTCTCTCTCTCTCTCTCTCTCTCTCTCTCTTAACAGTTTCTCCAGTCAACAGGCCCACTGGGATTTCCCTACAAGGCTCTTCAGCAGGCCCCCCACTCTCTCTGCAAGCAAACTCTCTCTCTCTCTCTCTCTCTCTCTCTCTCTCTCTCTCTCTCTGTCTGTCTCCAGCAAACTTCCTCCGGCAACTCTCTCTCAAAGGCAAGCCCAGGATCTCATCTTTTATATCTGCCCACACAGACTCAGAATCATGGACTTCTAACTGTATAATAGTTTTCTTAACAGACACCTTATGGCAGCGGGGGGGGGGGTGGGTGGCTCTTAATCTAACATAGACCAAAACATAAAAAATGAAGTTTGCTTTATAAGAAGAAAAGAATATTTTGAAGTTCTTTATGTCAATACAATTGTGAAAAATTATGTTCTTTGAATAAGTGACATTGGTGATGGGAAATGGGCACTGGTGGAGGGAAGGGTGCTGAAACATTGTATGACTGAAACCCAAACATGAACATCATTGTAAATGTATATCTCATGGTGGTATATTACATTTTTTTAAAAATAAAAAATTATAAAATAAGTAATTGCCATTTCTAACAAAAAAATCTCATGAAAGTAACATTGCCATTTTTATGCTACAATATCTCTCTCCTTTTACACATACACCAAGAAGAATCAGAAGCCAGGAATGAGAAATAACACTCCAGTAACCACATTCATCATTCTGGGATTGACAAATGATCCACAAATGAATATTCTTATTTTTATAATGCTACTTGTCACCTACTTGTTGAGTATTGTTGGAAACCTCACTATCATCATCCTCACATTTGTGGATGCTCACCTAAAAACTGCCATGTACTATTTTCTGCAGAATTTTTCCTTCCTAGAAATCTCATTCACATCTGCCTGTATTCCTAGATTCTTGTACAGTATAGCTACAGGAGATAGAACCATTACCTATAATTCTTGCATATGTCAAGTGTTTTTTGCAGACCTCTTTGCAATAGTAGAATTTTTTCTTCTAGCTACTATGTCCTATGATCGTTATGTCGCTATCTGCAAACCCCTTCATTATACGATTATCATGAATTCCATGGTATGCAAAAGACTTATCTTTGGTTGTTGGATAATTACATTGTTGCTCATAATACCACCCTTGGGCTATGTACTAACAATGGAATTCTGTGATTCTGAAATTGACCACTTTTTTCTGTGATGCTAATCCTCTCCTAAAAGATCTCATGTTTTGATACCGAGTTTATAGAGAAAATGGTTCTTTTCTGTTCTGCGTTTATTCTACTAGTGACTCTCACGTTTGTGGTCTGGTCCTATGGAAGTATCATACACACGATTCTTGGGTTCCCCTCTGCTCAGCAAAAGAAAAGGCATTTTCTACCTGTTCCTCTCACATGATTGTGGTTTCCATAACTTATGGCAGCTGTATCTTCATCTATATCAAACCTTCTGCCAAAGATGAAATGGCCACTAATAAGGGAATAGCAGTATTGGCTACTTCCGTCTCTCCCATGTTAAATCCATTTATTTATACTCTGAGAAATAAACAAGTGAAAAAAGCCATGGATGACTTTGTGAAAAAGCTACTACTCTTTGCACCACAGAGATATAAAAGGGTTAAAATCTTGCCTTGCATGTACATGATCAGAGTCAAGCAAGTAGCTATTTGGATTTTTCTTTTTTATTGCTTAAAGAAATGACTTTTCTAGAATTCTATATATGGCAAAAATGCCAAACATGAATTTAAATGATTTCATGCCTTTCTAGTGAGTGGCTCTCAGTGTTTGCTCAGCTTCTGATTGTCAGATTTAACATGTGAGGACTAAGATGTGGCAACAGAACCTAGTATAATTTAAAGCTACATGTTATAAAATATTTTACAGATATTAATAATAGAGTTTGAAGAGATCAAACAGGCCATCCTGTTCATTCCTTGCACACAGTCAACTCCAGTCGACATATTTGGTTTTGATTTTCTCTATAATTGCCTTGATTTGCATCATGCAGATAGTGGGATTCTAAAGCACTGCTCCGTATTTGTAATGAAGCTTCTGTATTAGTTCCTGAAGGTATCAAACAAGATGGGAGGTTCTAGTTGAGTGGATAGTAAGAGTACACTCAGTGTAGGTTTATATTTTAAATAATAAATGAAAAAATTAATATTAAATATTAATTGTGAAATATTGATGCATTTTTCTTGCTGCTGAACTTTTTCTAAAATCTTAATTATATCTCTGTATGCTATTTAAAATGTATGCAATGTTGTTTTATGTGGCAAACTATACAAAATACTTAACTTCTATCTCTAATATATTAAATTCATAATGTTTCCAAAGTAAATGGTGTAACAAAATACTGTCTATTATCATTTTTAAATTGGTAATAGAAATAAAACAATAAGAGCATCTCACATCAAAGTGTCATCACATTCTCCAAGTAAGGTAATCACTTGTATCATTTGTCTTTAAATTGTTCGTCAATTTGCTCAAGTGGGCACCAGTAACATCTCAGTATGTCCTATCACAAGCTAGTGTAGCCCAAGGGCATCTGCTAGCCATTCCTTCAGGTCATGGCAGTGAGGTTTATAATTACTTGTTTTTGGAATATCAAATATGACATGAGTAGCTTGCCAGGCTCTGCTGTGCGAGTAGTATACTCTCAGTGGTAGGCTCTATCTCGTGAATTTACTGATGAATTGCACAGGGTGAGATTGGCTTTTCTCTTGAGTGGAGCTCTGACGAGCTGTGGCTTCTGGATGTTGAAAATGACTGCCCTTATGGTGTGGGGGTTCCTCTGGCTTCTTGCAAGTCTCTATTGAGACGGCGGGCGAGGGCTAGAACCCACCTTCCCTCCTGGGTGCCTCATGATCAGTTGAGCACAGGGAGAGCCGGTAGCAGTTCTGCTCCATGTATACGAGTAAGGTACTATAATTGTCAACACATACTTTCTTTTTAAAAAAAAATATTTTATTATACTACTGTGAGATATACAGTTACAAATATGTTCATAAGATGTTCATATTTGCATTTTCGCCATACGTTGTTCCAGCAGCCATCCCTCCACCAGTCCCCATTTCCCATCACCAATGTCCCTGATTCCCTCCCCACTCCCTCTGTGGCAGAATTCTTAATTTCTCTCTCTCTCTCTCTCTCTCTCTCACTTTTTCTCTTTTCCTTCCCTCCACATTGTGGATTCAATACATACATTAAGAGGTTGTCATGTCAACATATACTTTCATCTGAAATTATTGCATTTGTAATTTTCTTGATTCTATGCCCAAAGGATCCAATTGAGAAAGTGAAAGCAAACAACACACAAGAAAGAGTTTCTGAAAACAAGGGTAGTCAATGGCATAAATAATCAAATGGCTATTTGCTTATAATAAAACATCCTTTGGTTACATTTTAATAAAATGTAATATGGATTTCCAATATGCAACACATGTAATGCCTGATGTCTAATGAGTAATGTCTAATAGAACTGAAGTCATTAAATATATGTGAGAGGAATCCTTGTTTAGAAGACACCTCCTATAACATGGCAGATTCCCTGACTTCCTTTGACTTTCCTGTGATAAAGTCTTTGCTAAAAAAAGGTACGTAAATGTGTATTGTTTATATATACATTTACTTATGTTAAGGGTTGATGAAATTACATAGGTATTTAGGCTCTTGCCTTGCATATGACCAATCCACATTCATTCACCAGTACCCCATGTGAGCACAGAGTAAGGAGTAGGGTCTAAGCACTGGTGGGAACAACTTAATAATAATTTTTAAAAGTTGATGTAAGGGTAACTAATTTAGCTCAAGAAGGTTCAGCACGTGGTTTGCGTGCTTCCTAGACTTTAGTAGTATCATGGCCTCCTGAGCACTGTTAATTGGAAACCTAGTATTAAATGGTCAATATCCACTCAGGTCAATTATCACTAAGAGTAAAAATAAACTATGGACAAAGAAATACTTGTTTTATTAATAAATTATTAAATATTAGTTTAAAAGTATAATGTGGCATTAATTTCACAGTGTTTTAATTTATTTCTACTATCCGTGTCGTATTTGATATGCCAAATACCAGTAACAATTATAGACCTCATTCCCATGACCTGATGGAATGGTTTGAGGCTCTTTATGGTCCTGGAGCAAGCAGGTGCCCTGGGGCTCTCTACTACCATGAGACAGGACATATGGAGATGTTACTGGTGCCCACTCGAGCAAATCGATGATGAACCGGAAGACAGTGACAGTGACTACTAAAGAGAAAGTAGAAGATATTCTCATTTTAACGTATGTTCAGTTGTTGGCTCATAAATTTGGTGCCGTAGTGTGTCAGTTGTTAAAGGCCAACATAGTGGATCAAATCTAAAAAAGTTTTACTATGAGGAATCTAGGGTACTTGATAAGACCTTGAGTAAGATACTTGTCTTGCATGTGGCCAATATAAATTTAATTTCCAGATTCCCATATGGTTCACTGAGCACACCCAGGAGTAATTTCTGAGTGCAGTGCCAGCAGTAATTCCTGAGCTTTAAAGGGTGTGCCCACCTCCCCCCAAAAATGAAAAGAAAGACAATGAAATAGAATAATCTATGTCCAATTATCCTTTAGGAGTAGTTCTGTGAGTTATTACAAATATTTAAAAATCTTTTTTTTATTCTTTTTTTTTTTTTGCTTTTTGGGTCACACCCGCAATGCTCAGGGGGTTACTTCTGGCTCTGCAACTCAGGAATTACCCTGGCAGTGCTCGGGGACCATATGGGATGGTATGGGATCAAATCCGGTTTACATGACTTGTCAGAAGGCAAGGTTATTCCACCTGCTGGGCTACTGGCTGCGGCCCTATTTAAACAAATTCAGTTGTGCAAAATACCTTGATATTTATAAGTTACCAAAGATTTTGGAAAATTATTTAAGTAGATACAACTTTGGAAACAAGTATTACTGTTCTGCAAGTATTTATTGTACTTATATATCTTAAAATTACTTGCAACAAGTTAGGGTTATATCATATATGGGTAGGGGAGGGTTTTAAAGGTCAAATTCAGTTGTGCAAAATGTTGATATGAACTTATTAAAAATATCATAATAAAACATTTTATTTTTGGCATTTGGGCCAGTGTGACTGTGCTCAGGATTTAGTCTGTGCTTCTAGATCAATGTTAGCAGGATTTAAGGGACTATGTGGGAGGGCAGGGATTTACAAAGGTCAATTGCATTGATTTACACTCTATCTTTCTGGCATGATACTATGTATTTGGTTTTATCACTTTTTTTTTGGGGGGTGTAGAGTGGGCCACATCTTGCTGTGCTCAGCTTTTACTACTGACTCAGGGTTCAGTGATTACTTGTAGCATTAATCAGGGAACCAAATACAGTGCTGGGTATTGAAGATGTGTCAGCTATAGATAAGGCAAACGCCTTAGCAATGCCATACAATCTCTCCAGCACATCTCATGTTTTAATCCTCAAGATTTGCCTAATAGTGTGCGGCTGGCCGGGCGGGCGCCTGGGGCTGTGGTAGAGCCCCAGGTCTCGGCAGAAGGTGGAACTACAACCCCCCAGAAGTCCGAGCGGAACCGAAGTAAACCGTCATTTTGAACTCTCACCCCGGCCTGTGTGCATCTCAGGTAGAGTCCCTGGGGTGTGCGGCTGGCGGGCGGGCGCCTGGGGCTGTGGTAGAACCCCAGGTCTCGGCAGAAGGTGGAACTACAACCCCCAGAAGTCCGAGCGAACCGTAAGTAAAACCGTCATTTTGAACTCTCACCCCGGCCTGTGTGCATCTCAGGTAGAGTCCCTGGGGTGTGCGGCTGGCCGGAAGGGCACCTGGGGCTGTGGTAGAACCGCTTATTAATACTAAAACTAGGAAAATCAACACCAAGGGAAGGAAATACCATCAAGAAAAAAAGAAACAGTACACTAGAGGAATCTATCCCTGAACACCACAACACCATGGGGAAAACAATGCAGATCCCCAGCTCGAAGAACAGATGAAGGAATTGACCTTGAAGAATCAAAAAAAAGAATACAGATGTGCATGATCAGTCTGACAATGAAATTAGAGAGGAAATTGGTAGGATGTTTAAGGAGCTCAACGAAAAAAAATTGAGCAGATGTCCAATAAAATACAGGAGAACATAAACGAAGCAGTTGAAAGGGCAGTCAATAAACTACGGGAGGAAATGAGAGCAGAAATGAGAACCATGCAAAGAGAAATATTATCGCTTAAAAAACTCAGTAGATGAAATGAAAAACACAATCGGGGCTCTCAACAGTAGGATGACAGCAGCGGAAGAGAGAATAAGTGAGACTGAAGATGAGCTGCAGAAAGCACTCAGAGAACTACATAAGATGGAAAAAGATCGGAAAATGGATCAGCAACGGAACAGAGAACAATGGGATGAAGCCAGGTGGAACAACATAAGAATCATCGGAGTCCCAGAGGGACAGGAAAGTAACCCCAAGGAAATTAAAACAGTTAAAAACATCCTGGCTGAAAAGTTCCCCAAGTAAAAGGATGAAGGCATCCAGATCCAAGAAGCCTGGCGCGTACCAGCAAGAAGAGACCCCAATAGAAAGACCCCAAGACACATCCTAGTCAAAGGAATGGATGCCATAGACAGAGACAGAATTCTTCAGGCAGCAAGATCAAAGAAGGAAATTGTATACAAAGGAGCATCCATTCGACTTTCAGCAGACTTCTCAGAAGACACCCTCCAAGCCCGAAGACAGTGGTGGGATATAGTAAAAAACTATGAACGCCTCAGCAAGGATTCTTTATCCAGCTAAACTCTCACTCAGATTTGAAGGACAGATATACAACTTCTTGGATAAACAACAGCTTAGGAACTTTGTAAAATCAAAACCAACCTTAAAAGAAGGACTGAATGATCTACTATAAGACGAGACATAACCCAAAAGAACAACCAACCTATACAGAAAGATGGCACAAAATCCCATGACAATAATCTCTCTCAATGTCAACGGTCTAAATGCACCAGTTAAGAGACACAGAGTGGCAAAATGGATCACAAAATTGAATTCGACATTCTGCTGCCTTCAAGAAACACACCTGAACAATCTTAGCAAAGACAGGCTCAAAATAAAAGGGCTGGAAAACAATCCTTCACTCGAACAACCCATCCAAAAAGGCAGGGGTAGCCATACTGGTATCTGACGACATAGACTTAAGGCTGAAGAAGGTCAGAAGGGACAGTGAAGGACACTTCTTAATAGTCAAGGGATGCATATATCAGGAAGAAATCACGCTATTAAACATATATGCACCCAACGAGGGGCCAACAAAATACCTAAAACAACTACTAATAGACTTCAAAGCAGACATTGACAGCAACACAATTGCAGTTGGAGACTTCAACACTGCTCTATCAACCCTGGATAGATCAACAAGATTGAAACTTACCAAGGAAATACTGGCCCTAAAAAGAAGAGAATGGAAGAAAGAGGGCTGGTAGACATATACAGGACATTTCATCCCCAAAAAGCTGAATACACTTTCTTCTCCAGTGCACATGGAACATACTTGAAAATAGATCACATGCTAAGCCATAAATCATACCTCCATAAAATCAAGAAGATAGAAATTGTGCCAACTATTTTTTCAGACCATGATGCACTGAAAATAGAAGTTAATTGTATGCAAAAAACGGAGACCAATACCAAGTACCTGGAAACTAAACAGCTCACTGCTGAACAACCAGCAAGTCATAAAAGAAATCAAAGAGGAAATCCAAAGATTCCTGGAAACAAATGAGACTGAAGACACGAATTACCAGAACTTGTGGGATACAGCAAAAAGCAGTGTTAAGAGGCAAGTTCATAGCTCTTCAGGCATTCATCAGAAAAGCAGAAAAGGCCATCATAAACAGTCTGACTTCACAACTTAAGATCTTAGAGAGTGATCAACAAAAGGAGCCCAACCCAAGCAGAAAGAAAGAAATAATAAAAGTTAGAGCAGAAATCAATGAGATGGAATGTCAAAAAACAATCCAGAAGATCAACGAAACCAAAAAGCTGGTTCTTTGAAAAAATAAACAAGATTGACAAACCACTTGCAAGACTTGTAAGAAAAGGAAAAGAGAGAACCCAAATAAATAGAATCAGAAATGAAAACGGGGACATCACAACTGAAAACACAGAAATTCAAAAGATCATCAGAGATTACTATGAGAGCCTCTCTACCAAGAGGCTCCTAGAAATAATACATTCTTATAGTAGAGTAGCAGGGTACAAAATCAATACCCAAAAGTCAATGGCCTTCCTATATGCAAACAGCGAAAGTGAAGAAAGGGACATTAAAGAAACCATCCCATTCACAATTGCACCACAGAAAATCAAATACCTAGGAATCAGTTTGACAAAGAATGTAAAGGATCTCTACAAAGTAAACTACAAAACGTTACTTCAGGAAATAAAAAGAAGACCTGAGGAAATGGAGACACATTCCCTGCTCATGGATTGGATGGATTAACATTATCAAAATGGTAATACTCCCTAGAGCTTTATACAGATTCAATGCGGTCCCTCTAAAGATACCCATGATGTTCTTCAAAGAAATTGAACAAACACTCCTGAAATTTGTATGGAATAATAAAACCCCACGAATAGCTAAAGCAATCCTTGGAAAAAGAAGATGGGAGGTATCACTTTCCCCAACCTCAAGCTCTACTACAGAGCAGTTGTAATTAAGACAGTGTGGTATTGGTATAGAGACAGACCCGTAGACCTATGGAATAGAACTGAGTATCCTGAAACGCACTCACAAATATACAACCACTTAATCTTCGATAAAGGAGCAAAAAATATTAAGTGGAGCAAAGAAAGCCTCTTCAACAAATGGTGCTGGGAAAACTGGGCAGCTATGTGTAAAAAAATGAACTTAGACCTCCTTCTAACGCCATGCACAAAAGTCAGATCAAAATGGATTCTAGATCTCGATATCAGACATGAATCTATAAGGTACATAGAAGAAAACATAGGAGAAACGCTCTACGACATCGAAATGAAAAGTATCTTTAAAGACGACACACCACTGACCAAGCAAATGGAAGCAATGATAAACAAATGGGATTATATAAAATTGAAAAGCTTCTGCACCTCAAAAGAAACGGTGACCAAGATACAAAGACAATCCACAGAGTGGGAAAAGATATTCACCCAATACCCATCTGACAAGGGGTTAATATCCAGGATATATCAGGCACTGGTAGCACTCCACAAGAAGAAAACAGCCAACCCCATCAAAAAATGGGGGAGAAGAAATGAACAGAAGCTTCCAAAAAGAAGAAATTCGAATGGCAAAAAGGCATATGAAAAAGTGCTCTTCATCTTTAATCATCAGGGAGATGCAAATCAAAACAACAATGAGGTACCATCTCACCCCACAGAGACTGGCACACATCCAAAACAGCAAGAACAACCGGTGCTGGAGTGGATGTGGGGAAAAGAGGGACTCTCATCCACTGCTGGTGGGAGTGCCGACTGGTCCAGCCCTTTTGGAAAACAATTTGGGCATTCCTCCGAAAGCTAGATATTGAGCTCCCATTTGATCCAGCAATAGCACTCCTGGGAATATACCCTAGAGACCAAAAAACACATAGCAGAAACACTATCTGTAATTCTTTATTCATCTCTGCGCTATTCACTATAGCTAGAATCTGGAAACAACGTAAATGCCCGAGAACAGAGGACTGGCTAAAGAAACTGTGGTTCATCTACACTATGGAATACTATGCGGCTGTCAGAAAGGATGAAATTATGAAATTTACCTGCAAATGGATGGACATGGAGTCTATCATGCTGAGTGAAATTAGTCAGAAGGAAAAGGACAGATATAGAATGACTGCATTCATTAATAGGATATAGATACCAGTGTTTTAATAAATATGGGAAATGGTAATGGCAGATTAAAACTCACCACTGAATATACACAAAGAGACTTAAGTGATAAACTCTAAATATCTGCAGGGCTAGCCACAATGTGTAAAATAAGAGGGAGAGAGATGCAGAGACAGAGAGAGAGATAAAGAGAGAAAGAGAGGAAACTGGGGTACCTGCTATTAAGGCGGCCTGGGGGGCGGGAGGGAGGGGTACATTGGTGGTGGAAATGGGGCACTGGTGGAAGGATGGGTGCTGGAATACTGTATTACTAAGAACCAATTATGAACACCTTTGTAATTGTATGTTTCACGGTAGTATAATAAAAAAAATTAAAAAAAAAAGATTTGCCCAATATTATTTATTTATTTACATTTTTATTAATTTTATTATACCACTGTGAGATATACAATTACAACGTTGTTCAGGTTTGCAGGTTTCGGTCACATAATGTTCCAGCACCCCACCCTCCACCAGTGCCCATTTCCCACCACCATTGTCCCAATTCCCTCCCCCTCCAATACCTGCCTTCATGGCAGTTTTTTTTTGTCTCTTTTCTCTCTCCCCCTCTATCTCTTTTCCTTCTCTTACATACATTTAGAGACCATCATGTACATTTTTTTTTACCTGTTATTAAAGCTCAGTTCAAGGTTGGTATTAATCCTTTCTACATTTATTCACACATTTTCCCTTTTCTGTCTTACCACAAGTTTGTGGTAATTTCCACTTTGGTAGGACCTCCTGATCCACGTTTTGCATGATGTTGGATTTTGGTATCATAATATGTATGTGTGTGTGTGTGTGTATATATACATACATACATACATATATATATTTATGTCATGCAAATAAATGCAGTCATTCTATATCTCTCTCTTTCCTTCTGACTAATTTTACTCAACATGATCTATCCTTTCCATGTTCATGATGTTTCACCTTTGAAACATCATGGTAATGATGTTTCACCTTTTGAAAGTGCCTTTAGCTTCAATGTCGTGGAGGGTTTTTCCTATAGGCAAATTTCCATAACTTCATTTTTCCTAACAGCTGCATAGTATTCCATTGTGTAGATGTACCAAGTTTCTTTATCCAGTCATCAGTTCTCAGACATGCTGGTTGTTTCCAGATTCTGGCTATTGTGAATAGTGCTGCTATGAAAATAAAAGTGTGGATAGTGTTTCCGTTGTGTGTTTTTGTCTTCCCAGGGTATATTACCAGGAGTGGTATGGCTGTGTCAAAAGGGAGCTCAATTTCTAGTCTTTGGAGGAATGTCCATATTGTTTTCCAGAAAGGCTGTACAAGTCAACATTCCCACCAACAATGTATGAGAGTCCCCTTTTCCCCGCATCCGCACTTGTTGCTTTTACTTTTATGGATATGGGCTAGTCTCTGTGGTGTGAGGTGATATCTCATTATTGTTTTGATTTGCATCTCTCTGAATAGTGATGATGAGCATTTTTTCATATGCCTTTTGGACATTCGAATTTCTTCCTTGTCAAAGTTTCTGTTCATCTCTTCTCCCCATTTTTTTAATGGGGTTGTCTGTTTTCTTCTTATATAGCTGTACCAGTGCCTGATATATCCTGGATATTAACCCCTTATCAGATGGGTATTCGGTGAATATTCTTTCCCATTTTGTGGATGGTCTTTGTATCTTGGTTACTATTTCTTTCGAGGTGCAGAAGCTCTTTAGTTTCATGTAGTCCCATATGTTTATCTTTTCTTCTAGTTGCTTTGTTAATGGTGTTTCACCTTTGAAAGTGCCTTTAGCTTCAATGTCGTGGAGGGTTTTTCCTATATTTTCTTCAATGTACTTTATGGATTCAGGTCTGATATTGAGATCTTTAATCCATTTTCATCTGATTTTTTGTTCAAGGTGTTAGACGCAGATCCAAATTCATTTTTTTACATGTAAGTGTCCAGTTTTCCCAACACCACTTGTTAAAGAGGCTTTCCCTTACTCCAGTTTGGACTCTTTGTACCTTTATCAAAGATTAACTGATCGTGTGTTTGAGGGTGGGTGTCAGGATACTCAACTCTATTCTATAGGTCCACATATCTGTTTTTATTCCAATACCATACTGTTTTAATTACTACTGCTTTGTATTACAGTTTGATGTTGGGAAAGGTGATACCTCCCGTCTTCTTTTTCCCAAGGATTGCTTTAGCTATCTGTGGGGCCTATTATTCCTTACGAATTTCAGGAGTGTTTAGTCAATTTCTTTGAAGAATATCATGGGTATCCTTATAGGGACTACATAGAATCTGTACAAAGCTCTAGGGAGTATTACCATCTGGACAATGTTAATTCTCCCCATCCATGAGCAGGGAATGTGTCTCCATTTCCTCGTGTCCTCTTTTATTTCTTGATGAAGTGTCTTGTAGTTCTCTTTGTATAGGTCCTTTACACACTTGGTTAAGCTGATTCCTAGGTATTGATTATATGTGGCACATTTGTGAATGGAATAGATTTCTTAATATCCCTTTCTTCTCTTTCATTATTTGTATACAGGAAAGCCACTGACTTTTGGGTATTGATTTTGTACCCTACCACTCTACTATAAATATTTATTGTTTTTAAGAGTTTTTGTGTCGAGAGTTTAGGGTTCTCTAGGTCTAATATCATGTCATCTGCAAATATTGATAGCTTGATTTCTTCATGCCTCTCTGGATGCCCTCAATGTCCTTTTCTTCTTTGATTGCTATGAAGATTTGCCCAATTTTAAATTTGATCAATAAATTCAACCTATATATGTTAAAATAATTCCAGTTTATATAAAATTGAAAAACACTTTGTGCTAGTTTTAATTTTCAAAACTTTTAGAACATTGTTTTATGTTACTAGTAAAATTCATTTTTAAGTACCGCCAAGAGAGTATCAAGTATTTAAAATTACATTAACATACATACAAAACAAGTGGAATGCTTCTTTTATATTGCTTATTTAAATATTTCCCCATAATTTTCAAACCCAATTCAGTAACAAAAGTCTAATGTTTATGAAGAAGATTTTTAAGCCTCAGTTTTGTCCTTGTAGAATTTTATGAAAGCTGTGATTTTGAGCAAAATTGGGGTCGGCGTTGTGACAGGTAATTGATGTTTAAGAGACATATCTACTCCTTTATCTTTTGTCTTGGACCCTAGTTTATATTATTATTTTTTGAAAACATGAATAATACAGTGTATAGAGATTTCTAGCTTCTAGTTCAAATATTCACATTCAGGCGCAGGGCTTCTTCCATCATATGGTCCAGCCAATCATGTACAACATCCACTGATGCTGAATCTCAGAGCCATCATTCTTGAAGACTTCATAGGCATTGGACAGGATAGCCACCACCTCTTGATGCAGGCTTATCAATTTTTTTCTTTGTAGTGGCCCTTTGTTCTTTCTGGTCCTCCTCAAATTCCAAGTCCTTGTACACCCATTTGCCATAGCAGTAACATCTCTGATATCTCCTGGGCTCACCAGCCAACAGTCATATTGGATGCTTAAATTAATTCACAATTGCCTGTACCTTACTGGCATTGATGCTGCACTCTGTGATGAAGAAGGCACTGGCCCCCTTCAAGGACCAATTCAGTTTCTTGGTCCAGGGTGAATCTTCTTATCCAGAAATCAAATTTGTTCTTTGAATAGGGCCTGTTCATCTGGAGACAGCATGATGATAATCCTGTTATAGTCTAGGGCAACACGTAGCAGATATTCATGAAGAATTCATCGGTCTTCAGCACGGTTAGTTACATTCACCACATAATGGGGCATCTCAAACAGCAGTCTCTCCCAGTAGTCAATTTCCACAAAAAGAATCAGCAGGGACTTGTCAAAGTTAATATCCAGCATGGCAGGCTTCTCCTGACTGATTCGTAACAATGAACTATCCAGTCGTTTAAGGCAGGCCTTGTCCAGCGTTGCTGTCCAATCTTAAAAGGTTTTTCTAACCAGTTCATCGATACCCTGAATCATCTGCTGATAGGTATGTACAGTTTCCTCTTCAGTCCCAATATGGGACAGAAATGAGCCTCAGAAAGACAGTTCATGACTCTGTTGATGTGCTGCCACAGGATACACATCCAGTGCGCCTGTCCGGAATACTGGGCCATGTGTGGCACCAGGTATGGACACTTCTTGTCAATTCATGGTTTGTGAGTTCCACCTCACTGTTGCACAGCATATAGAGATTGACTACTATCTTGTCATATGTTCTCTTGATAGCCTCTCAGGTGGCCAGACTGTGGAAGGTGTCTATCAGTAGTACTACATGCTCCACATCAAGCACTAACACAAAGGGGGAAGTGAACAAATTCTGAGTCATCACTTCTAGGTCCTTGACCCAAGCATGAAACCTATTGTAGTCTTTATGCCAAGAGATGTTCTTCACATCCAGAATGCCCTCATGGACAGCCAGAAGGATGTACAAAATTTTTTTGAAAAATATCCTCAATCTCCAGTAAATTCCATGTTATTTGGGGTCCCTGAGCACCAAAGAAGCAAATAAGTGAACCTTGCTTGCCATCTTTCCAGTAGGCAAAATATAAAATTCAATGAGTATAGATTCACATAATATTATATAATAAAATATTTTTATATTAAGTATTTATAAAGTAAAAGATTTTTCAAATATATTCTATTAAAAGTAATTCAATGGAATTGATTTTAATATTTCTTTACCTTCCTCAGAGAAGGTAAAGAGACTCTCACACATGGGGCAGAGCTGTTCCTTGCTCTCCCTGTGCACAGCCATTCATGAGGCAGTCGGGAGGCATGGTGGGTTCTAGCCCTGGCCCACCACCTCGGCAGAGCCTCACAACAAGCCAGACCACCGCTCCTCACTCCACGGGCGCCGCCATTTTCCACTTCTGGACTTCCCTCTCGGTAGAATTCCACCCAGCAGACCAGCCCATCACAGCCCGGATCACTGACACCCACCCTCCAGCAGCTTTTTTCCTCAATCCGGCCCAGGTATGCTGGTCCAGAGATTCTCACACATGGGGCAGAGCTGTTCCTTGCTCTCCCCTGTGCACAGCCGTTCATGAGGCAGTCGGGAGGCATGGCGGGTTCTAGCCCTGGCCCACCACCTCGGCAGAGCCTCACAACAAGCCAGACCACCGCTCCTCACTCCACGGGCGCCGCCATTTTCCACTTCTGGACTTCCCTCTCGTCAGAACTCCACCCAGCAGACCAGCCCATCACAGCCCGGATCACTGACACCCACCCTCCAGCAGCTTTTTCCTCAATCCGGCCCAGGTATGCTGGTCCAGAGACTCTCACACATGGGGCAGAGCTGTTCCTTGCTCTCCCTGTGCACAGCCATTCATGAGGCAGTCGGGAGGCATGGCGGGTTCTAGCCCTGGCTCACCACCTCGGCAGAGCCTCACAACAAGCCAGACCACCCCCACCTCACTCCACGGCCATTTCCACTTCTGGACTTCCCTCTCGTCAGAACTCCGCTCAGCAGACCAGCCCATCACAGTCCGGCTCGCGCGGCTGCTTGCAGCCGCGTGGTTCGTCAATAAATGCTTTATTTGGAGGTGTTTAAAAGAGTTTGCCTCCCGCTCGACAAGCCTGGCAAGCTTCTCGTGTTGTATTTGATATGCCAAATTCCAGTAACAATTATATTAGGTCATTCCCATGACCTAATATAATGGTTTGAGGCTCTTTATGTTCCTGTAGCAAGCCGATGCTCCTGGCTCTACTGGCATGAGACAGGACATATGGAGATATTACTGGTGCCCGCTCTAGCAAATAGATGATCAACGGGAAGATCGTGATCGTGATCGTGATCCACATAATAGTTTACACATAACAATGCAAAATATTTGTCTGCATTCGTTTTGTGTCCTGCTAATTTATTGTAGTAGGTCATAATTTCTAGGAATAATGTGATATTTTGTCTGAGATTTTTCTATGTACATTATTACATCATCTGGATCTAGTGATAGACTAGCTTTTTTTACCAATTTTGATTCATGTAATTTTGATTCATGTAATTTTGGTACATGATTCATGTACTTGTCTTTTCTAATTATAATTACTATACAAAGAAAACCACAAAACACGACTTTAAAACATGAGAGCAGAAATAAGGAATTGGAAACATATCCCTTCTTCATGGGTTGGGAGGATCAACATTTTCAAAGTGGCAATACTCTCCTAAGCATTATACAAATGCAATGCAGCCCCAAAATGGATACCCATAAAATTGTCCAAGTAAATCAATAAAATATTCCTTATATACATGGGAAACAATAAACCCCCCAGGAATAACTAAAGGAATCCTGGGGGAAATTGCTGGGAGTCATCACCTTCCCCAACATCAAACTGTATGACTAAGCGGTGATGATTAAAGCAGCATGGTATTGGAATAAAGACAGACCTGCACACAATGGAATCACTTGATCACTTGATCACTTCAATCCCATTTTTTAAAGATTTGCTCAAAAAGAGCAGGCACCAGTCACATTTCCATTGGACCCTATCACATGCCAATGTAGCCCAATGGCATCTGGTTGATTCAGGAATATGAAGAGCCTCAAACTGTTCCTTCAGGGTCTTGACAAGGAAGTCTGACCATCTTGTAGGTGGGCGGCCAAGTGATCTTTTGACATCCCGTGGGATCCAGTCAGTAACGGCTCTAGTCCAGCTGTTGTCTCCAAATCGCATTACATGTCCAGCCCATCTGATTTTCGATGCCTTGTGTGTGTGTGTGTGTGTGTGTGTGTGTGCTGTCACACAATGGAATATAGGTCAATATCCTGAAAGATACCCTCAAATACATGATCACTTAGTTTTTGATAAGGGAGCAAAAAGTATTAAGTGGAGAAAGGAAAGCCACTTACTCAATTGGTGCTGGGAAAACAGGACAGCTACAAGTAGAAAAATGAGCTAAGATCTCTATCTAACCCCATGCAATAGAGTTAGATAAAAATGGATTGAACACCTCAACATCAGTCCTGAATCCTTAAGATATATTGAAGAAAATATAGACAAATCTCTCTGTGACATTAAAGCTAAAGAATCTTCAAAGATGAAACAACACTAACCAAATAAATGGAAGCAAAGATAGACAAATGGGAGCATGGAATGGCTGAAAGCTCTCTGCTGTTATCCATGAAGACTATCAGATAATAACCAGAAACAACAGTGCCCAAAGTTGTTTATGTAAAGTGCCTCTAAGGAAGGCAGGCTGGAAAATTGAGGGAAATGGGCATTTGTGGAAACAGTGGACACAAAAGATTGGTGTGGAAAAGATTTATATCTGATGCCCAAACATAAATAACTAAAATTCACTTGATCACTTGACATTCCATTACACATTGATTGGCTCAAGCAGGCTCCAGTAACATTTCAATTTGACTTTATCAGGTGCCAGTGTAGTCCAATGTCATCTGCTTGCTCCAGGAATACAAAGAGTCTCAAACCGTTTGTTCAGGTTTGACAAAGAAGTTTGAACTTTCTTGACAAAGAAGTCTGAACTTCTTGTAGGTGTACGGCCATGTGATCATTTGACATCCTGTGGGATCAAGTAGATAATGGCTCTAGTCCAATGGTCATCTCCAGGCTGCATTACATATCTAGCCCATCTGATTTTCGACCCTTTGGCAAACAAGACAATGTCCCTGACTCTGGATCGTCAATGGAGGTCGGAACTCAGGATTCCTTCTCTCTCACTTGAGTGAGGCGTGATAATACAAGCATAGCTCTTTTGATTTTTCTTTGGAAAACCCGAATAGCATTCTCATCCTGCTTTCATAGGACCTAGGTATCTGAGGCATATGTTAATGCAGGGAGAACAATGGAGTAAAGAGATGTGCCCAGAACCGGAGGTTCTTTGTCCTTTTAGCTATTTCTTCAATGCTCTTGAAGGTGTTCTATGCCGCTCTCTTCCTCCTAAGCAGCTCAGGTTTTAGATCATTCATCATGTTGAATTCTCAACTAGATACACATAACTGCTGCATTCAGAAATGTTTGTTCCATTGAGAGTGAATGGGGCCTCTGGAATTAGTTCTATGTAGCTTCTGCAAACCTCTTCATTATGTGACTATCATGAATCCCATGGTCTTCAGAAGACTTATTTCTGGCCATTGGATAATTACACTGCTCCTCATAATCCCACCACTTGGCTATGCATTGACTCTGGAATCTGTGACTCTGAAATCAACCATTATTTCTGTGATTATAATCCTCTTCTAAGTTCTGTTGTTTTGATACAGAGTTAATGGAGAAGATGGCTCTTTTCTGTCCTGCATTTATTTTACTAGTGACACTCACATTTGTGGTCAGGTCCTATGGATGCATCATTCACATTATTCTAGAGTTCCCTCTTGCTCAGCAAAAGAAAAAGGCATTTTATACCTGTTCTTTTCACATGACTGTGGTTTCCATAACTTATGGCATCTGTATCTTCATCTATGTCAAACCTTCTGCCAAAGATGAAATGACCACTTATAAGGAGGTGTCAGTATTAGGTACTTTCCTCTGCCCTACGTTAAACCCATTCATTTATACTCTGGGAAACAAAAAGTAAGAAAAAAATCCATGAACATGGTGAGCGGCCCTATGGAGCTCCTGGAGGAAAGCAAAAGACTTGGGCAGCACCTGGCCGTGTCCTACATAGCTACTAGTGCTTGCTCAGCATGTAGGCGTCCACGCCTGCTGGACTCAGAGCAAGGTTTTGGGGCCTCCACCCATTTCCCAGACTCCAGGTTAGTGGGTGTGACCCTGAGCTCCAGCCACCACAGCGAATCGCTGGAAGCAGATACTCAGAGCCCCGGACTCTCAGCGGCCACGCCGTTAATCTTAGACTTAACGTATTTTATTTTATTTTATTTTTTTTTAATTTAATTTTTATTATTTTCCCCCCAAATATCATTACACCATTTTAGACATACAACTGAAAGATGCTCATGTAGAGTTCTGGATCCACAGTGTTCCAACACCCATCCCTCCACCCAAACCCATCTACCATCACCAATGTCCCCACCTCCCCTCCCCCCTCCCGCACCTCAACTACTTGGCAGATTCTGTATGTCATTTCTTTCGTCTTTATATCTCCTTCCCGATAAACTTTCCTGCTCTTCGTGGAATACAGTGCATTAAAAGACATTACTGTTTCACTATTTTAGTGGACCGCGGCTGCAAGCGGCCGCGCAATCTGGGCTCGAACTGGTCCTGCTCAGTTGATCTGGTCGTGGGTCAGTTTCTCAGCGTCCCGGACAGCGAAGATGGTGGCCAGTGTGATGGGCGAAGTTTCATCCGGCTGCTTCCGGGACCCCCAGAGGCGATGGGCCAACACCCAAAATCCATCTGCCCTCCTCGGGATCCCATCGTCAGCTGGGCTCGGCGCGAGCCGGGCTCCAGTCTCCCCAGCCGCTGCGAAGCTCTGCATACTGGTTCCCGGGCGGCTCCTGGGCGGGTCCACCAGGCTCGACAAAATGGAGGGGGAGTGGCTTAACCCTGACTCCATCTGGCGAATTCCCAGTGATTCCCGCTTCTGGGAGCCGCCTACCTGGGCTCGAACTGGTCCTGCTCAGTTGATCTGGTCGTGGGTCAGTTTCTCAGCGTCCGGACAGCGAAGATGGTGGCCAGTGTGATGGGCGAGTTTCATCCGGCTGCTTCCGGGACCCCCAGAGGCGATGGGCCAACACCCAAAACCCATCTGCCCTCCTCGGGATCCCATCATCAGCTGGGCTCGGCGCGAGCCGGGCTCCAGTCTCCCCAGCCGCTTGCGAAGCTCTGCATACTGGTTCCCGGGCGGCTCCCGACTTAACGTATTTTAGCACCAGGTCCTTTTTAGGATCTTTCTCATTTGTACACTTCAATGATCATTCTATTTGCAACAAACTGGAGAGGTTATGGGGAATGAGGAATTATGATGTCACAGTAGAACTCACTATTAAATATTCAGATAGAGACATCATACCTTATTAGTATCCGTAAGACAGTCCACAAAGTGTAATAGAAGAGAGAGAGAAATACAGGGGCAGAGTAAAAGAGTTAGAGAAGTAAAATGAGCCTGCAATAGGGACAGGCAGGGTTTGGGTGGGCGTGTTTGGGAATTGGGTGGTGGGTAATGTCACTGGTGGAGGGATGGGTTCTGGAACACTGTATTGTAGACACCCAATTATGAACATCTTTTTTAATTTTATAACTCCCATAGTATAATAAAAATTTAAAAAAGAATGAGAGACAGAGAGACAGGGACAGAAAGTGAGACAGAGAGACAAAGAGAGAAAGGTAGGAAAACAAAAAATATGCCTGCTATAGAGCTGTGAGGGAAGGAATGTGGGGACATTGGTGGTGGGAATGGGGAACTGGTGAAGAGATGGGTGCTGGAAAAATGTATGACTGAGACCCAATTATGAACATCTTTGTAATTGTATATCTCATGGAGGTATAATAAAAAAAATTTAAAAACTGTGAATGACTTTGCAAAAATGTTACTACATTGGGGCCACGGAGATATCACAGGGGTTAAGAAATTTTTCCTTGCAGGCAGCTGTCCTAGGAGCATAGCTGGAGCGATTCCTGAAAACAGAGTAAGTAGTGAACCCTGACAACCTCCTGGTGTGCCTACTTCTGACAAAAATAAAAAATAAAATAGAAAAAATGCAAAAAATAGCTTCAAGAATATGCCTACTGCTCTCAAGAAATTAAGAGTACTTTAAATTAAGCATGCAGTAAACTCAAACCTTATGTATACTGTCCCTGTGGATCTGCCTACATTTTAACCAATGGTAAATCATCACACTTCTTCATATAGAACAGCTTCTCTGATTGTTAAAAAAAATATTGAAATGCAAATTATTTCAGAAATAAAAATAATATCCCCATTTATTGATGATCAACATGTCTATCTAAATTATTGTAATATTAACTCCATATCTATTTGCAATCTCTATCTACATAAATAAATAGTAAATAAGTAAAAGATAACAAACACATTATTTAAATACATGAAAGTGATTAACTAACTACAAAAAGTATTTGGAGATAGACTCTTCTTTTTTAGATCCCTTTCAAAAATATTTGCTTGTAGGAATGTTTCAATAACATGCCTATGAACAAAATACTATTTCATATGTAGTTTTTGGATTCCTAAGAAACAAGAATGAACTGTTCAGTGCTTTGTGTGTGGGTGTGGTATGCTGTGATCTATGAATTTATCTCATTTTTCCCTTTTATGGCTCTTTTAACTCTCAAATATGTTTACTTTATTTTATTTGTGCATCCCAGGCAGTGCTCATGACATCCATGAGTTGCCCTAATGACACTGCTCAGGGTGATTAGGCCTCCTGGTTCAGGTATCCATACCTTGTGGTAGCTCTGTGGTTCTAAGATCTATTTTATATCATATAATTACCTGGATCAACATACCTGGGCTGGGCTTGAAAAAGACTGTTGCAGGGTTGGTCTCTGACTAGCCGGGCTTGTGATCACCTCTTCTGCTGGGTGGAGCTCTGACGAGAAGGGAGTCCGGATGTGGAAAATGGCGGTCCTCATGGTGTGGGGGTTCCTCTGGCTTCTTGCAAGGTTCTGCTGAGGTGTCGGGCCAGAGCTAGAACCTGCCTTCCCTCATGGGTAATTCACGGGCACAGGGAGAGCCGGTAGCAGCTCTGCCACATGTATGTGAGTCTCTGGATGAGCATGGGGCAGAGCTGCTACCAGCTCTCCCTGTGCCCAGCTGATCACGAGGCCCATGGGTGGGAAGGCGGTTTCTGGCCCTGGCCGCCACCCCAGCAGAGCCCTCACAAGAAGCCAGAGGAACCCCCACACCATTAGGGCGGACATTTTCCACCTCCGACACCCCACACTTCAGAGCTCCGTCCAGAAGAAGAGCTGATCACAAGTCCAGTTTGTCAATGAATGCTTGAGATTAGAGGTGACTACAAGAGTATCCCACCAACACTGCAGAGCCTGGCAAACTACCTGTGTCGTATTTGATATGCCAAATACCAGTAACAATTACAGGTGTAAATTGCTAGGTGTAAATCTAGAATTGAATGGTCCAATATTTGAGCCCAGCAAGTCATCACTAAGACCAAAATTCAATAATTGAAGGTGAAATATTAGTTATATTATTGAACAAATATTATTTTAACAGTATAATGTGACATTAAATTTGTAATGTTTTATTTATTTAGCAGACCACCAAAGAGAGGGCTGAAATCTACTAATTTTATTGTATGTTTAGAGATGAACTAATAAATATGGTGGGGACTGGAGCGATAGTCCAGCAGGTAGGGCGTTTGCCTTGCACCACGGCAGGCCTGTGCCGGCCCGGGTTTGATCTCCGGCATCCCATATGGTCCCCGAGCACTGCCAGGAGTAATTCCTGAGTGCAGAGCCAGGAGTAACCTTTGAGCATTGCCGGGTGTTACCCAAAAAGCAAAACAAACAAACAAACAAACAAACAAATAAATAAATATGGTGTCATATATTGTGTCAGTAGAAAAAAAACCCAACATGGGAGGTCAAATCCAGAGAGGGTACAGTGAGTAGAACACTTGCCTTGCACATGAACAACCTATGTTTGATCCCCAGGTCCAATAATGTTTTCCAAGCACTCCCAGCAGTGACTTCTAGTGCAGAGCCAGCAGCAACCCCTGAACATCAATGGCTGTGTCTGCCCCTAAAAATATCTGAAAAGTAACACTATGAACTAGAATAGGGTATGCCTAGTCATTATAAGGGAATTGCATCTCTGAGTTATTTAAAATATAAGGAACTTGCAATTAACAAAATCTTAATGTCTAAGAGTTACCAAGAGATTCTAAAAATTATTTCAGTAGACACAATTTTCAAATAATTATTGATGAACATTTCTTCAAAAATATATTTTATTTATATTTCTTTAAATCCTGACTCTGTACTAAGGGATCAATGCTGTGAGGAGTAAAGAGGAAATTCTTGGGCTATCAGTTCAAAAGCATCAATTCTGGAGATGAATGCAGTGACTTATTACATGTATTTCATTCAATGTGCTATAACAGTCCATATCAAATAATCACATCCTCAAATACCACATGAACTCTCCTTAGGAGAGTGAGGGAGGGAAGAGAGGCAAATGAGGGGACAGACACATACCAGATGACAACTAGATCATCTGGACCTCACTTCAGTGTTGAGTCTACCAAGAAGTGCGAAAGGACACCAGCAGAGGTGGAAGAGAAGCAACTGAAGTAACTCAAGGACAGTGTTTGAGGGTCTTGGGCACTTTGTTGATGTGGAAGGAGCAGTGAGTTTTTACTTAAAAACCATCAACATGAGAGTTATCGTAAACACATTAGTGAAACTATCATAAAAGTACAATTACAAACAGAAATGGGTCCTGGAGTGATAATGCAAGTGTTGAGGAGCATGTCCTGCATGCAACACATCCTAGTTTAATCCCAGGCACCACAAGTGGAATGAATATTACCAAGTTGGAACCTAGAGGCTCTCGAGGACCAAAGGATGAAATAGGAGATCCCTGATACCACAGGGTCTAGCAGTACCACATCCTCAGGCCCTCTATTGAATTTCCTGTCCTTGTATTCCAATATATCCAGAGACTCACACACATGGAGCAGAGTGGCTACTTGCTCTCCCTGTGCCCAGCTGATTACTAGTTGCCTGGGAGGGATGGCGGGTTCTAGCCCTGGCCTGCCACCCCAGTAGAGCCTCGCAAGAAGCCAGAGGAACCCTCACACCATTTGGGTCGCCATTTTCCACATCCGGACTCCCCTCTCGTCAGAGTCCACCCAGCAGAAGAGCTGATCACAGCCCGGCCTGCACGGCCACAAATGCTGGAGTTTTTAGTTGACTACAAGAGTATCCCACCTGCACGGCAGAGCCTGGCAAGCTACCCCTGTCATATTTGACATGCCAAATACCAGTAACAGTTATAGACCTTATTCCTATGACTTGATGGAATGGTTTGTGGCTCTTTATATTCCTGGAGTGGGTACATGCCCTTCAGCTATCTCGCATGTGACAGGACATATTGAGATGTTACTGGTGCCTGCTTGAGTAAATTGAGGATCAACAGGAAGTCAAGTGATCAAGTGATAAAATGTATTCAATATAATCCTGGATGGTTGAGTATTAAAGCAAACACCTTGCACACCACATATGAGCTTTAACCCTAAAAGAAAAAATTAGACAGTTTACTGACTTATTCCTAAGATTTGCACAATTTTAAATAACATATCTATATGATCTAAATTTTTTATCCCTTCATTTAAGTGTAAACTATACAATACAGATAGCTACACTATATCTACTGCCACATCAAATCACTGTATCACGGTATCACTGTCTTCCCGTTCATCATCGATTTGCTCGAGCGGGCACCAGTAACATCTTCATAGGTCCTGTCTCATGCAAGTAGAGCCCAAGGGCATCTGCTTGCTCCAGGAACATAAAGAGCCTCAAACCATTCCATCAGGTCATGGGAATGAGGTCTATAATTGTTACTGATATTTGGCATATCAAATACAACACGGGTAGCTTGCCAGGCTCTGCCGTGTGGGTAGCATACTCTCTTGTAGTCATCTCTAAATCCAGCATTTATTGATGAACTGCATGACCTCTTGCAGCTGGTCTGCTGGGTGTTCTGGCGAGGGGAATTCGGATGTGGAAAATGGAGGCCCTCATGGAGTGGGGGGATTGTCTGGCTTGTTGCGAGGCTCTGCTGGAGTGGAAGCCAGGGCTAGAACTCACCATCCCTCCCGGGTGCCTCATGAGCTGCTGGGCACAGGGAGAGCCAGTAGCAGCTCTGCCCCATGTCTGTGAGTCTCTCGCCACTATGGTAACTATGTCTTCATGGTAACATTGGATAGCATTTAAATGTATGCCTGGGTTTTTTTTTTTTCTATTAAAATCGAGGTATATTCTTTTTAGTCTTTGGTATGTGAGTTATGAGATTCCCGATTTCTGGATTTTCAACTGGCAACAGTTAAATCCTTGGTATCTAGGAAAGCTATTATTGCTTGTCCCTAAGGATGTTGTTCCAAGGATGCATTTGTTAGACTTTGCCAAATTCTGTTCTATTAGTTTAATTAGTCATGTGTGACGTTTGGTCACAAAGGACCATTCATTTATCCACAGAAGGGCTTACAGATCACAAGAGACTCTGATTATGGTATAGCTATCTTAAATCATTATTTAAAATTCTGTCTTGGACTTGAATGATAGTAAAGGAGGTAGGGTGAATGTCTTGCATGTATCCCATCTGACTTTGATCTCCAGTCCAGCCTTTCCAGATCTGATCCCAAGAGCTCAGACCAAGGAGCAAGCCCTAAGCACTACCAGGTGTGTCTGCCAACTTCCACCCTCCCACCCCACCGTGCACACACACACACACACACACACACACACACACACACACACACACCACACATTTTATCTCTGTCTATATCTATCAGATTATATCAGATTGTATTTTAGAAGTCTTCTAATATTTGTCAGAATTTTAGAGAAATATTTTTATTTCAGCATTGATATGCGAGAAAAGAAATTATTTGCAGATTGAAAGTGCAATAGTCTCTTCAAACATGATTGTTTATGACAATAGTGTCAGAAAATTATGAGAGCATGTTAATCTGCAAATAGTGCAGTGACTGGAGGTACACGTATGAATGTGTTAGAATTATAAGGATCATGTGTTTTACTAAAGGCTTTACTTTTTTTCACTCTTAGGGTAAGTAGATTTAACTTACATAATATCAGTTAATTTTTTTTTACTTAACTTTATTTTTCCCTGTAGAGTAAAATAGTTGATGACTATAATTTATAAAAATGGCAATTAGAAGAATAATCTCTCGAGAATATAATGTTTGCTGTTATTTTGTTGTAGACTATTGAAATATAAACTGGTAAATACAAATGGATGTATTTATTGTATGCATTATTAAAGTTGGATAATTTCTAGTTTATTTTGCTTTACTAGTAATGTTAGACATCTTCATTGTACTTAAGCTTGTTTACAAGTAACTCTAAGTCAGTGTAAGAGATAATGTCATAATATTTAGAAGGTGTCTGATTCATAATGTAATTTTCAACAGTTTGTTGAGGCCTATATCATATTGTCATCAGATTGGAACCCAAAATACTTGTAGTACTACAGTTAGGTTTACTGAATTTATTCACTAGACTAGATCACTAGATATCCCATTGTTCATCAATTTCCTTGAGCAGGACCTGTAACATTTCCATTTGACCCTATCACTTGCCAGTGTAGCCCAATGGCATCTGCTTGCTTCAGGAAATTGAAGAGCCTCAAACCATTCGTTCAGGGTCTTGAGAAGTCTGTCCACCTTGTATGTTGGCGGCCACATGATCTTTCGATGTCCCGTGGGATCCAGTTAGTAACGGCTCAGTCCAGTGGTCCTCTCCAAATCACATTACATGTCCAGCCCATCTGATTTTCGATGTCTTGGCAAACGAGACAGCGTCCCTGAATCTGGAACTGCAACAGAGGATGGAAGTCCGATTCCTTCTCTCACCTGAGTGAAGTGTGATATTCCAAACATAGCTCTGAATTTATTAAATGCAATTATTAATGGAAGCACACTAATAAGAAAAAATATGGAAATTAATTTATTTTATCAAATTAATTCTTCCATATTATGTCCAGAGATAAATGATATTGAACCTAAGACATTGCTTTGTGTTCAAAAGACACTCTTGAAATCCTGAGATATTAAGAATTTCCTCTTTTGTTTCACAAGGTTCAATTCCAAAGTATCTGAAGGTGGCAGACAAGCAGATTCTCCTTTTCAAGCATAGTTTATATGTTATAAATTTGTTTTACATGTAGAACATCACAACTGTCATATGTTTTTCACCTGATGGGAAAAAAGAATTCCCAGTCCTGAGAATACACAATTAGGATTCTAATGGGTATAATGTAGAGTAACTATCCAAAAACCATTTATAGTAAGCTAGTGAAATTCTTAATGTGACATTTCTTTTTATGTTACCATGGAGGAAAATGATACTGCTGAATTTTTTGTTAACTATTAGACACGTCTTCCTATATTATTCATTACTTAGTACTGCATATTAAATTAAGTCTTCCCTTAATCACTTAATTACTAACAAACATAGAACACATACAGTCACCAAAATTCACCTGCTACATTAAATATACAAGAAATGAAACACACTAATCTAAGGAGTTTTCGTTAATGGGTCAATGTAGCTGCACCAA
This sequence comes from Cryptotis parvus, assembly GCA_021461705.1. Taxonomy (NCBI): domain Eukaryota; kingdom Metazoa; phylum Chordata; class Mammalia; order Eulipotyphla; family Soricidae; genus Cryptotis; species Cryptotis parvus. The sequence continues at coordinate 27,101 of JAJIBD010024708.1, read as the reverse complement.
TTTCTAAGTAGCAATTTGAAAATAATGAGAGTGAGAAGGAAAATACCACATAATAATTTGGAGTTTTTTTTTATTTCCTAAGACCAAGACATTCTGTACTTAAGATTGCAATCAGTTTTAAATTTGATACTGTCATGGGCAATGTTGAGATTTGATGGCATTTCTAGATAATGGCAAAACAGGAATCTATTGCAGTATATTTTTATAAATGAATTAAATCCAAAATTTATTTCTCTGTGTTACTGAAAGGAAATTTATAAAGATAAACTTTTTGATCTGCAGGGAATTTATTAAATTAATACTTAATATTTAGAGGTTTTTAAAAGGACACCTAACATGCCATTTGAAATGAACTAGCTATATAAAATTGCCAATAATTGGGAAAAACAGTTCCAGAGACACCTAATAGAGGGTATCAACAGGAACCATATATAGTTTCCTGTGGCTAGGCAAGCAGTCATCCCTCAGCACAGAGCCAGGAGGAAGCCCTGAGAACTACCCACTGTGTGTGTGACCAAGATAGTAAAAAGGTGGGCCAGAGCTCTGATCAGAGGGTATGGTGATTGCCTTTTACTAGCAAGGAAAAAATCCTCAGAAGTTTCTAAATTCCTTGGTTCATTAGTGAAAGTCCACAGGTAAATATTACAATTCTTTACTACTTTTGAGTATAAGCATATTCAAGGAGATTGCTTTTAGGTCTTTTATCTCAATTTAGGTTACAATTTTTTCCCTATTTTTTCTGCTTGTTATATTCAAGATAGAGAAAAACCAGAAATTGTTTACTTTCCTGAGGGGAACAATATCAGTGAAATTGGACACAGGCAGACCCTGTTTAGAACTATTGATCTCTATAATATTTTTCTAAAACCTGTTTGATAACCTGATCACTTGACATCCTGTTATTTGTCGATTTGCTGGAGCAGGCACCAAAAACATTTCCATTTGACCCTATTACGTGCCAGTGTAGCCCAATGACATCTGCTTGCTTCAGGAATATGAAGAGCCTCAAACTGCTCCTTCAGGATCTTGACGAAGAAGTCTGACAATAATGTGGGTGGGCAGCCACATGACCTTTTGACGTCCCGTGGAATCCAGTCAGTAATGGCTCTAGATCAGTGATCATTTCCAAATTGCATTACATGTCCAGACCATCTGATTTTCGACAACTAGGCAAACGAGACAGCATCCCTGACTCTCAATTGTTGACAGAGGTCAGAACTCCGTATTCCTTCTGTCACTTGAGTGAGGCATGATATTCCAAGCATAGCTCTTTTGATTCCTCTTTGGGAGACCCTAATGGTGTTTTTTTCCTGTTTTCAGAGGGCCCAGGTCTCTGAAGTGTATGTTAATCAGGGAGAACAGCGGCATAGAAGAGATGTGCCTGGCGCTTGAGATTCATTGTCCTCTTAGCTATTTCTTCAATGCTTTTGAAGGCATTCCTTGCCACTCCCTTCCTCCTGCACAGCTCTAGTTTTAGGTCGTTCATCATGTTGACTTCTCAACCTAGGTACACATAACTGCTGCATTTGGAGATGTTTGTTCCATTGTGAGTGAATGGGGCATATGTAACTAGCTCGTTTTTCATGAACATTGTTTTGTTGAGACTAGCTGCAGACCTATCATTCCACATCCTCAGTCGAAGTCAGCCAGCATTTGTACCACTTTGCTAACGATACCTGGGGATGAGTAATGCTCTCCTGATTTATAGAGACATAAAAGACTGAGGTATACAATGCTGACTCTCTTTATATGAGAAACATCTTTAGGATTTTACTGCATCTCACATTTAGACTTGTTGAGGTGGACCACGGGTGCTTATGTGGGCGGAGGGGAGAGATGGTCGCTTTCTCCCAGCCGCCTCTGAGGGGGGGGTGGAGCTAAATTTCATGGAGCAACAATTATAAAAAGGAATGGATAAGCAATATTGTCAGCCTTGACTTAAGATCATCAAAAGTTGAGATTAATGAACTTATTTCAGAATTTCACAGTATTATTGAGTTAACTGGCAATTGATAATTGCTCTCACTATCAGAGATACTAGTAAATTTATTAAGAAAATTTATTAAAAATTTACTAGGAAATTTATAAAGTAAAATTTATTAAGGTAAAAACCTGTTATCATTACTTAATACATTTCCTGCGTTGGTAGGTGGAAGACAGGAGACAGGCTTGTTTAGACCTGGGGCTCTGGATGTTTGATAATCTGACAAAGAAAGCCTAGGCCCTCTGGGATGAACCCAGAGCCATGGCAGAGCCTGGCAAGCTACCTTGGTGTATTTGTTATGCGAAAACAGTAACAATAGTGGGCCTCATTCCAATGAGTGGAGATCTTACTGGTACCCACTCAAGCAAATCAATTAGCAATGGGAAGACAAATGATACAAATGATACAAGTTTTGAAGTTTATTGAGATCAAAAGGACATAATAAAGTATGTCAATATGCTTACAGGGTTTCAGAGTGATGAGACCCACTTGATGAAATTAATGTATGAAAGAGAACAGAAATGGAAGCTTAAGGAGGTCTTTAGTGTCCAAATAGACAAAAGCTGATAATGGTAGGGCCATGTGGGACCCCAACAGTATTAAATTTCCAGTACCATGTTCACGCTGAGGGCAGAGGATGATGAACCAAATCCACAAGTTCAGTTCAGATCCAAAAGGCTTTTTATTTCTCAATAACAGTTATACACACTCTGCTACCACAACCCTGCGCAATGGACTCCCCCAGATGGAGATTTGCTGATCAGAAGCCCTGACCTTGTGCTCTGGTCAAGATGTCCTCCCCCCCCCCCTGCCCCCCCCCACACACAGTGGGCTGTCTCTAGACAGGCAAGCTCCTTTTTCTAAAAACAACCAAGTAAGAAGCCTCAGACTTTGCTCCCATCCAGGACAGTTGTCACTGAATTCAAAAGCAGCTTTTAGATGCAAATTCCAAGTGGCCAGCACCTCTGGCTCAAGCTAAGAGATGCTAATTCAGGTCTTCTCTCTTCCTCCCAGATCAACTTATTATGCAAACACCTGGAAGACGGAGCTACAATTAAGAGTCACACCTGTGATAAAATATCTAAGGATGTATATTCATGGGGGAATTCATGTCATATAATTCAGACTATGCCCTCCATACTAGATTAATCTTTCCATCCCTACAGGTCCTTGGATGGCATATTCTGCTCAGGGATATTTCTCAAATGTTCTGCTTTATCAAAAGCCTTTCTATACTATGTAGCAGCACTGGTTTGGCTCTAGGTGAGACAAAGCAGTTGATGTTTTCCTTTGATCTTCTGTAGAACTAAATTCCCTAAGGCAGTCCCATATGAAAGGCAAAAGGGTCCTCTGGTACTATCTAGTCCCTCACAGAGAACCTCGGGGCAAAAGAAAACAGATCCTACTTAGATTTAACTGGACTCAAGGTAGGAATTATGACGAGATTCCAGGAGAATTAACTGCTGTCAACTGACCCACCTGTATTGCCACACCCTCCTTTAGTGTTTACACAAGAAGACAGATCTATTTGGCATAAAGTTCTGTCCTAACAGTATGTGAAAAGCTTATCCAGCAAAGATCCAGGACATCAGCCAATAAATAAACTGAAAATGTAGTGTGAAAACTTTAAATGTAATATGAATAGTGAGTGAAGCATTTCCAATCTTTAAACCTGCAAGCACAGAAAACCTTTAACAATACTATGAGATAAAGTATTTTCATTTTAATGTAATAAACAGTGATATATATTCACCAAGCTCCTGATATAGCATATAATGGATATTTTCCCTTGGTATTAAAATAATCTACAATGTGAAATTTCAACAGGAGTAAGGCAATTGTAAATTCAAGAAAATTGACTAATAGGACCCCAAAGGGCAATTACACATGTAAATTTTCTTCCTTTAAGACTTTTTTCAATATCTAGTCATATGTAACTATTGTAGTTAGAACACTCTAAAGTATTCTTCAAAACATATGTAGATATACCAAAGTGCTGTCATCAATTTTTCAAGTACTTTATTTCTGAGAATACATGAGATAGAGAACAGAGTGAAAGAAGATATTGCTTGAGGATTCCAAGAATGCTGGCAATTACTGAGATGATAAAAGAATAAAGTTTCAAAGGGACAGGGAGATATAAAGATGAGAGAATGCAAATTAGGGTTATATATTCTTATATGAACCATATATTCTATGACTACATTACTCATAATAATCATATAGTCTATATCTGATGCTATAAATAATATTGTCATAATCTATAATCCATATTCTGTATATAAGAAACAAAAAGTCAATTTTTGAAAACAAAACAGGATATAATTATCCAGTGACTCCTAGAAAATGACTAAAGTAGCATTATGGTATATATAAAGCTATTGTATATATGGAAAAATTGCAGTAAAAATGATTTTAAATAGTGTTAATTGTGCATCAAAAATATTTCTATTGAATATTTTCAGAGGTATGAGTCATCTACAAAAAAATTCTTCAGTAAATCAATAAAATTCAGCTGATTACAGATGGCTGGTCCCAGGGAACCACATGTAGTGCTTTGGAGCTGGCCATAGGAAAGATAGAAACTTACCTCCTGGAATATCTCTCTAGTACCCAAAATTAATTCTTGATCAGATATGCAAATGCATGCATTAATGCATATTTACGTGATTACTATGCAAATATTTGTCTTCATTCAATTAAATGAATAACTTTGAAAGCTAAGGTTTTAAACTCAGTGAATATCATTAAACTATCCCAAGTACAAAAGATTCGAAAACATAATATGAAAAAATATTTACATAGTTGACCTTTCTTATAAGCAAATAATGTAACATTTGTTTCTTATCTCACTCTCATCTCTCTCTTACACTTTCTAGTAGATCAAGATAGAAGACCAAGAAATGAGAAATCACACACCAGTAACCACATTCATCCTTCTCGGATTGACAGAAGATCCACAAATGAATATTCTTATTTTTATAATGCTCCTTGTCACCTACATGCTGAGCGTTGTTGGAAACCTGACCATCATCATACTAACATTTGTGGATGCCCACCTAAAAACTGCCATGTACTATTTTCTGCAGAACTTTTCCTTTTTAGAAATCTCATTCACATCTTCCTGTATTCCTAGATTCTTGTACAGTATAGCAACAGGGGACAGAACCATTACCTATAATGCTTGCGTATCTCAACTATTTTTTACAGACCTCTTTGGAATAGTTGAATTTTTTTCTTCTGGCAACTATGTCCTATGATCGTTATGTAGCTATCTGCAAACCTCTTCATTATATGACTATCATGAAACCCATAGTCTGCAAAAGACTTATCTCTGGCTGCTGGATAATTACATTTTTGCTCTTAATACCACCACTTGGCTATGGGCTGACAGTGGAATTCTGTGATTCTGAAATAGATCACTTTGTGTGTGATGCTAATCCTCTTATGAAGATCGCCTGTTTTGATACAGAAATGATAGAGAAGGTGATTCTTTTCTGCTGTACATTCATCCTACTAGTGACTCTCACATTTGTGGTCTGGTCCTACGGAAGTATCATTCACATGATTCTTGGCTTCCCATCTGCTCAGCAAAAGAAAAGGCATTTGCTACCTGTTCCTCTCATATGATTGTGGTTTCCATAACTTATGGCAGCTGTATCTTAATCTATATCAAACCTTCTGCAAAAAATGAAATGACCACTAATAAGGGGGCAGCAATATTAGTTACTTCCATCTCTCCTATGTTAAATCCATTTATTTATACACTTAGAAACAAACAAGTGAAAAAATGCCATCAATGACTTTGTAAAAAAACTTCTACTCTCAAGGCAACATAGGTAGTACAGAAATTAAGTCATTCACCTTGCAAGGTGCTTACCAGAGTTCAGTCCCTGGTACTGAAGTTATACCCTGGAGCACCCTTGGTGTGATTCCAGAGAATAGAGTAAGCAGTAAACCCTAAGAAAATCCCTGTGTGCCTCTGTCAAACAAGAAATTCTCAACATGAAAAAAATAAAAAGAAACTACTACTCTCAGGAAATTAAGAGCATGCTGTCTTAAGCATGCATTAAGCTGATAGATCTGTATATATATATATATATATATATATATATTTGTACATACATATGTACATATATATATATACATATATACATGTATTTTTATATTATTTTTTGGAGGTCACATCTAATGATGATCAGGTATTACTCCTCTTTCTCACTCAGAAATTACTCTTGGTGGTGCTTACAGGACCATATGGGAACCCAGAGACCAAACCTGCATCAGCAATGTGCAAGGCAAATATCCTACCCTCTGTACTATTCTCCAGTTTTCGCCTTATATATTTATATATTTTGTCTCTTCATGATCTGGGAACTTTTATTACCAATTCATGATCAAGTAACACTTTACCATATAGAATAGCATCTCTAATGTTTAAAGGCAAAATCATTGAAATGCAAATTGTTTTAAGAATCAATAATATCTCTATATATGAAACATCAACTTTATATAAATGACTATATGTGTTTATTTTATCTATTTATTAGCTATTTCTCTATGTTCATAGTGAAGAGTGAAGAAATAATAGGTAACAAACAAATGCTTACAAGGATATATCAGAACCATTAATAGCAATCAAAAATGATTTAGAAATCTCTAATTTTATTTATTTTTTTCAGGTTTTCAATTTTATTTTATTCCGCCTTTCCCATTATGAACTTTTAATGTTTGCTTTTCCTTTTGTTTTACATCTGGATTTATGCCAGTCCTGAGAATCTCTGCATTGTCAGGCAGAGCACTTTATTGTCAGGTTCATCCATACCCAATATCCAATAATAACTAAGACTCCTCAACTCACTAGGTCTGCTGGAGCTGATCTCTATTTAATAAATGTTGGGTTCAAATAAATTGGTTTCTCTTTGTGTAAGTTTAACAATGCAATGTTGAAAATTTCTTGTCTCTATAATCACTTGATCATTTGACTTCCCGTAGATCATCGATTACTCGAGTGGACACCAGTAACATCTCAATATGTCCTGTCATATGCGAGATAGCCCAAGGGCATCTGCCCCCTCCAGATATATAAAGAGCCTCAAACCATTCCATCAAGTCATGGGAATGAGGTCTAAAATTGTTACTGGTATTTGGGATGTCAAATACGACAAGGGTAGCTTGCCAGGCTTTGCCGTGGGTGGGGTGGGATAATCTTCTAGTCACCTCAAGACTTGAGCATTTATTGATGAACCGCACGTGGCCGAGCTGGGATGCAATCAGCATTTCTTTCGGTGGAGTTCTGACCAGAGGGAGTCTGGATGTGGAAAATGGGGACCCTCATGGTGTGGGGGTTCCTATCTGGCTTATTGTGAGGCTCTGCTGGGGTGGCAGGCCAGGACTAGAACCCACCATCCCTCCCTGACGCCTCATGATCAGCTGGGCACAGGGAGAGCAAGTAGCAGCTCTGCCCCGTGTGTGTGAGTCTCTCATAATTCCTCATTCCCCATAAACTCTCCAATCTGATACAAATAGAGTGATCGTTAAATTGTACGAATAAGAAAAGATCCTGAAAGGACCTGGTGCTAAAATACATTGAGTCTATATTAAACCATGGTGGCAGACCCAGATCTGGAGTCTCTGTCTTGTGGTGGTTGACTGTGGTGGATGATGCTCAGGCTTACACCCACTGAGCCCGGAGGCTGGGAACTGGGTGGAGGCCCCCAATCCTTGCTCCGAGTCCAGCAGGCGTGTCCACCTACATGGCGAGCCGGTCCTAGGAGCTATGTAGGACATGACCTGGCGCTGGCAAAGCCTTTTTTGCCTTTCCCACAGGAATCCATAGGGCGGCTCACCATGAGGCCGAGCTGCACAGCTGTGGATCTGGAGTCTCTGTCTTGCGGCGGTTGGCTGTGGTGGCTGGAGCTCAGGCTCACCCCCACTGAGCCCGGAGGCTGGGACTGGGTCTATATAATATTTCAATTATTTCTTTGAAGCTTTCTGACTTGGTCCAGATCATCCTTACAATGGATGCATTCATGTGCTACAAAGTGAAAAATCAATGTATTTAAGCTTATTCACTTTTTTATGCTGTGAAACAACTATATGGGAATGGATGAATAAAGAAATAAACAATCAGAACTTTAAATTAGAAATGTTATGATGATATCTCTACATGTCTATGGATTACGAATTGATGGATTCTTTAAAAAAAATATTTTTATTATACCACTGTGAGATATACAATTACAAAGATGTTCATAAGATGTTCATATTTGGGTTTCTGTCATGCAGTGTTCCAGCACCCATCCCTACACCAGTGCTAATTTCCCACCACCAAAGTCCCTGGTTCCCCCCCTCCCCCTAGCCTGCCTCTATAGCAGGTTCTTTATTTCTTTCTCTTTTTATCTCTTTCTCTTTTCCTTCCCTTCCACATTGTGGATTACAATACATACATTAAAAGGTTGTCATGTGTATCTTTGTGCCTGTATTTAATGCTCAGTTCTAGGTTGGTATTAGCACTTTTGAAAATTATTAGCACACTGTTCCATTCTCTGTCTTACCTGGCCTCCTGACTCCCACGTTTGTGATAATTTCCACAAGACCTCCTGAAAGATGTTTCACCTGACCTTGGATATTGGTATCATAATATGTACATATATATATATATATATATGTATATATATGTCATGCAAATAAATGCAGTCATTCTATATCTGTCTCTCTCCTGTGGCTAATTTCACTCAATATGATCCTCTCCATGTCCATCCATTTATAGGCAAATTTCATTACTTCATTTTTCCTAATAGCTGCATAGTATTCCATTGTGTAGATGTACCAAATCTTCTTTATCCAGTCATCAATTCTTGGGCACTGTGGTTGTTTCCAGATTCTGGCTATTGTGAATAATGCTGCTATAAACATAAAAGTAGGGATGGTGTTTCCATTGGTATTTTTGGCTTCCCAGGGTATATTCCCAGGAGTAGTATGGCTGGGTCAAATGGGAGTTCAATTTCTAGCCTTTGGAGGAATGTCCATATTGTTTTCCAGAAAGGCTGTACATGTCGACATACCCACCAACAATGAATGAGTGTCCCCGTTTCCCCACATCCACGCCAGCACTTGTTGTTCTTGCTCTTTTGGATATGTGCCAGTCTCTTGGTATGAAATGATATCTCATTGTTGTTCGATTTGCATCTCTCTGATGATTAATGATGATGAGCATTTTTTCATATGTCTTTTGGCCATTCGAATTTCTTCCTTGTTGAAATTTCTGTTCATTTCTTCTCCCCCATGTTTTGATGGGGTTGTTTGTTTTCTTATTGTAAAGTTCGACTAGTGCCTGATAGATCCTGGATATTAACCCTGTGTTAGATGGGTATTGGGTGAATATTCTTTCCCATTCTGTGGACTTTGTTTTGTATCCTGGTCACTGTTTCTTTTGAGGTGTAGAAACTTTTTATCTTCATGTAGTCCCATATGTTTATCTTTACCCCCCAGTCTTCTAGTTGCTTTGTTAGTGGTGTTTCACCTTTGAACATGCCTTTTAGCTTCAATGTTGTCGGAGGGGTTTCCTATATTTTCTTCAATGTACTTTATGGATTCAAGTCTGATATTGAGATCTTTGTCTATTTTAATCTGATATTTGTGCATGGTGTTAGACAGAGGTCCAAGTTCATTTTTTTACATGTCACTGCCCAGTTTTCCCAACACCACTTGTTGAAGAGGCTTTCCTTACTCCATTTTGGCCTCTTTGCACCTTTTATCAACGATTAAATGATTATGTGTTTGAGGAAGGGTGTTTGGATACTCAATTCTATTCCATAGGTCCACAGGTCTGTTTTTATTCCAATACCATGATGTTTTAATTACTACTGCCCTGTAGTACAGTTTGACGTTGGGAAAGGTGATGCCTCCCATCTTCCTTTTCCTGACGATTGCTTTAGTTATAGAACAATGGGGGTTTATTGTTCCATACAAATTTCAGGAGTGTTTGGTCAATTTCTTTGAAGAATGTCATGGATATCCTTATAGGGACTGCATTGAATCTGTACAAAAATCTAGGGAGTATTACCATTTTGACAATGATGATTCTCCCCCATCATGAGCATGGAATGTGTTTCCATTTCCTCATGTCCTCTTTTATTTCTTGGAGCAGTGTCTTGTAGTTTTCTTTCTACAGGTCCTTTATACACTTGGTTAAGCTGATTCCTAGATATTTGGTTTTCTGTGGCACAATTGTGAATGGAATAATTTTCTTAATATCCCTTTCTTCTCTTTCGTTATTTGTATACAGGAAAGCCACCAACTTTTGGGTATTGATTTTGTACCCTGCCACTCTACCATATGTGTTTATTGTTTCTAGGAGTTTTTTTGGTCAATAGTTTAGGGTTCTCTAGGTATAATATCATGTCATCTGCAAATACTGATAGCTCACCTTCTTCCTTGCCTATCTGGATGCCCTTAATGTCCTTTTCTTCTCTGATTGCTATGGCAAGTGCTTCTAGTACTAAATTGAATAAAAGAGGTGAGAGTGGGCAACTTTGTCTTGTCCCTGATCTTAGGGGGAAGGGTTTCAGTTTTTCCCCGCTGAGAATGATACTCGCTGTGGGCTTTTGATAGAAGGCTTTGACTATATTAGGAAGGTTCTTTCAATTCCCTTTTTCTGGAGGGTTTTAATCATGAATGGGCATTGGATCTTGTCAAATGCTTTCTCTTCATCTATTGATATGATCATATGGTTTTTAGATTTTCTCTCATTTATATGATGTATTATGTTGATTGACTTGCAAATGTGTTGAACCATCCTTGCATTCCCTGGATGAATCCTACTTGGTCAAGATGTATAATCTTGATGAGTCTTTGGATTCTGTTTGCTAGTATTTTGTTGAAGATCTTAGCATCTGTGTTCATCAGGGAGATTGGTCTGTAGTTTTCTTTTGTGTTGTCTCTCCCTGCTTTGGATATCAGGGTGATATGTGCCTTGTAGATGCTGTTTGGGAGTGTTTCTGTTCTTCCATTTCCTGGATGAGTTTGAAAAGAACTGGCAGTAGGTCCTCTGTAAAAGTTTGGTAGAATTCACTAGTGATTCCATTTGGACTTGGTCTTTTGTGTTTGGCCATATTTCTAATTATTGTTTCAATTTCCTCGAGGGTGATAGGCTTATTCAGATGTTGCAGGTCATCTTGTTTCAGCCGTGGAAGGTTATAGGAGTTCAGGAATTTATCCATTTCTTCTAAGTTTTCATGTTTCACAGCATACAGGTTCTCAAAGTAATCTCTGATGATTTTTTGGATTTCTGTGGTTTCTGTTTTGATGTCACCATTTTTATTTCTGATTCTGTTTATTTGGGTTCTCTCTTTCCCTGTCCTTACAAGTCTTGCCAGTGGTTGTCGATCTTGTTTATTGTTTCCAAAGAACCGGCTCTTGGTTTCATTAATCTTTTGGATTGTTTTTTGGGTTTCCAACTCATTGATTTCCTCTCTAAGTTTTATTATTTCCTTCTTTCTGCCTGTGTTGGACTCCTTTTGTTGGTTTTTTTGGGTCACACCCAGCAATGCTCAGGGGCTATTCCTGGTTCTGCACTCAGAATTACTCCTGGCGGTGCTATGGGGACCATATGGGATGCCAGGGATCGAACCGAGGCTGGCACAGGCTGGCCTCGTGCAAGGCAAACTCCCTACCCACTGGGCTATCGCTCCTGACCACGTTGGTCTTTTTCTAATGTCTTCAGCTATGTAGTCAGGTTATTTATGTGGGCCCTTTCTTCTTTCCTGATGAATGCTTGCAGAGTTATAAACTTTCCTCTTAACACGGCTTTTGCTGTGTCCTACAAGTTCTTATAGTTGCTGTCTTCATTTTCATATGCTTCCAGGAATCTTTGGATTTCCTGTTTGATTTCTTCTATGACCCATTGGCTGTTCAGCAGTGAGCTGTTCAGTTTCCAGGTGTTTGGTTTGACTCCCTGTTTCTATGTATGATTAACTTCCATTTTCAGTGTATCATGGTCTGAAAAGATATTTGACACAATTTCTATCTTTTTTATTTTATTGGGCATTCTTTGTGGCTCAGCCTGTGGTCTATCTTGGAAAATGTTCCATGCGCTCTGGAGAAAAATGTGTATTGAGATTTTTTTTGGCATGAAAAGCCCTGTATATATCCACTAGCTCCCTTTCACCATTTCTTCCTTTAGGGCCAGTGTTTCCTTAGTGAGTTTCAGTCTTGTTGATCTATCCATAGTTGGTAGAGCAGTGTTTTATTTCCAACTATTATTGTGCTACTGTTAATGTCTTCTTTGAGGTCTGTTAGCAGTTGTTTTAAGTATTTTGCTCGCCCCTCGTTGGTTGCATATATGTTTAGTAGTGTAATTTCTTCCTGTATACATAACCCTTAATTAATAAGAAATGGCCTTCATTGTCCCTCTAACCTTTTTCTGCCTGAAATCTATATTATCCAATACTAGTATGGCCACACTGGCCTTTTTGGAGGATTTGTTTGCCTGGAGAATTGTCTTCCAATCTTTGACTTTGAGTCTGTGTTTGCTCTGATTATTCAGATGTGTTTTCTTGTAGACAGCAGAATGTTGAGTTCAATTTTTTAATCCATTTTGCCACTCTGTGCTCTTAATTGGAGCATTTAGACCATTGACATTGAGAGAGATTGTCATCGGATTTTGTGCCATCTTTCCATTTATACTTGTGCTTTTAGATTTTGTCATATTTTACAGTAGACCCTTTAGTCCTTCTTTTAAAGTTGGTTTTGAGTCCATGTAATTCCTGAGTTCTGGCTTATCTATGAAGGTGTGTATCTTTCCTTCATATCTGAATATGGGTCTGGCCGGGTAAAGAATTCTTGGTGAGGCCTACAGTTCATTGAGCCTTTTCACAATATCCCACCATTGTTTTCGGCTTGGAGTGTTTCATCAGAGAAGTTTGTTATAAATCTTAGGGATGTTCCTTTGTGTGTGACTTCCTTCTTTGATCTTGCTGCTTTCACTATTCTATCTCTACTACTAACAACTTTGTAGTTCATACTGAACAACCAAATACAGTTTTGGAGAGAATAAATATTAGGTGGAAGCTGCAAAAATGTGCATTGAAAGTCTGTGGTTTATTATGCATTTAAAAAATTCTTTCCTTGTACATACTTCCAACATGGCCCCCATAACTTGTTTTTTTTTTCTTTTTTGGGGTCACACCCTGTGATGCTCAGGGGTTACTCCTGGTTCTGCACTCAGAAATTACTCCTGGCGGTGCTCGGGGGACCATATTGGGATGCCAGGGATCGAACCCAGGCCAGCATGGGCCAGCCGCGTGCACTGCAAACACCGTACCAGCTGGGCTATCGCCTCCTGCCCCGACTTTGTCTTTTTTTAAATTCCACACCCAAGAACCTTGCCTCCAGACTGCCATCCCAATTCAACTATGTGGATCAGGATGTTACCTTTTTTTTTTTGCTTCTTTTGGGGGTGGTCACACCCAGCAATGCTCAGGGGTTTCTCCTGGCTCTGCACTTAGGAATCACTCCTGGCGGTGCTCAGGGGACCAGATGGGATGCCGGGGATCAAACCTGGGCCGGCACAGGCAAGGCAAATGCCCTACCCACTGGACTATAGCTCCGGCCTCAGGATGTTACCTTTAGACCTTCATTGCTGCATTGTTGTGCATCCTGAGTCCTACATATGAGAGAGATCATTTTGTAGCTCCCCCCTTTTCTTTGGACTGACTTCATTCAGCATCATGTCCTTGATTTCCATCTGTGTTGCTCTACATTGTGTGATTTTGCTTTCTTAGAGTTGCATAGATTTTCATTGTGTGTGTATATCACAGTTTCTTCATTTATCTATCTGTAGTTGTGTGTTGTGTGCTATTGCATTTAGTGCAGTGATGACCAAAGTCTGCATATATCTTTTCAAATTCATGTTTCTGTGTGTTTTTGACAACAACATTGTAATTTAATCCAATTACTGGTGTCTACATCCTTCCACCAACAGTAACAGGTCCCTTTCACCTAAAGCTGCTTCATTTATAAGCAGATGTTTAAGTTTATATATTGGACCTACTATTCCATACTTACTGGAGTGTAGAATCTAGTGGTTTAGTTCTATACAGACAACAAGACTGCTGCTTTTCCATATGTTCCTCCAGGTTGCTTTCTAGCTTCCTACTACATTGTGTCTTTGTTTCTGAAGCTGCATTTCTATATTCAAATAAGGAAATGGACAAAGAAGAAAAATTCTTTTCCAAGTCCTTAAATAGTACATTACATAAGATATATCTGACTCACATTGGATCTCAAGCACTTAAGGAACTTTTAGAACAGCCTGGTCTACAGTCACTATGCCTATGGTGGAAGCTTGTTTGATAAACACTGCATCCATGGACTAGTTTGATTTGCTAAGAATCTCTGGGGGGACACTGAGTTTCCTAAACATTGCTATACCTGCCCTAGTAGATGTGGGCCTGTGACAGGCCAGGGATCTGGGGCCAGCCATCAAACCCAGGTCACTTATCTAAGAGACAACCTCCTACATGCTCTCTGTACTACCAATCCGATCTCTATTTATTTGTATGGATATTGTAACTATATTTTCATGGTGACAACACTTACAGGTATACTTTTATCTTGTACTAATATCAATACACTGTGTATTATTGCTGTTAGATGAGCTTAAGAGTTTCCAGAAGTATGGGTTTTCAATAGGCAACTGTTGAACTTTGGATTAAGTGTCTAGGGAAGTTATATTTATTGTCCCCAAAGGCATAGGTCCCAATGACACCTTGTGTAAGTCTCTGCCAAATTTCAGTTCTGTTACTTTCATTAGTCATGTGTGAACTTTGGTCACAAAGGGCCACTCATTTTTCCATAGAGGGACAAATATACCATAAGAGACTGTGGTAATAAAACATTATCACAATTCGTTCTTGAAATTCTATCTTTGACTGTAGCGAGTACAGCATGTAGGGAGCATGTTTTGCATGCCACCCACCAGGTTAGATGCCCAGCTCCAAAAGGAGTGATCCCTGTGTACAGAAGCAGGACTTTGTCTTAAGAATTGCTCAGTTGCTCCCCGACAAAAAATAATGTCTATCTTTGTCTAGAGTAATTAGATTGGATCTGCTTCTGAATCTTTTAAATGTCATCTTATTATTTGTCAAAAGATACATTTTTATTTCAGCACTGATTTACCAGAAATAGGTTCCTAGATTGAAAGTGGAGGGCTCTTTAAGAATGACAGTATAGGCAAAAGTAACTTAAACATCTGAGAGCACATTAATATACAAAACCAGTGTGGAGGGACACTGAGGTATATAGGGGAATATATTGAAACTATCACAGTTACTTGTTATACTGAAGGCTTATTATCATCCATACTTTCGGTAAGTCTATTTGTATTTTGCAATGTTAGTTTATTTCTTTTTTAACATATATATCCTTGGTATGAGCTAAATAACATATATATGTACATATATATGAGCATTAATGAGCAGATATTTTCAGGAAAGATAATCTTGCAGTTATTTTGGTCTACAATATTAGAATATAAAATGATTAGTCAAAATATTTATTAAATGCTGTATAAGTTGAGATATTTCCTGTTTGCTTTTTTCTTTACTTGCAACATAAAGCCAAAAGCAGTGTTTACGTGCAGCATATATTTACAGTTTAATCAAATAGAAAAAAAAATCTTCCTAGGTTTCTGAAGATCTTTTACAAAGAAAGTATTTTAAGAATAAAAGGCATTATAAATTCACATTTAATTTTTTCTAGAGATTTTTCAGAGACACTAAACATGCTATATTGGTAAAATGTGCTCAAACATGAATTTTAAGAATATGAAAATTCTATTATATAATAAAATTAATAAAATATTGGAAAATCTCCCCAGTTAATACCTATTATAAAACTTTAAGAAAGGAAAGAGATATAATTCAATTATTAGGACCTTGGTCACCACAAGGCCATAAGACCCCAAAGCTGCCAGGTTAAGTACAGCCAGGTGTAACCAAACTCCAAAATAGCAAAAAACTAAAATAGTTCTTTAAAAATAAATAATGGTGATTCAAGGGTATAAGAGGAGAGCTGATTTAGGCCTGATAATATAGGAAAGGAACTGTCTCCCAGGGATTTTTAAATAGCTAATTTGGTGAAAATCCACAGGTACATCAACCATTTTCTACATGTTTTGAAAGAAGGAAACTTCTTTTTTTAATATTTTATTATACCACTGTGAGATATACAATTGCAAAGATGTGCATGTTCTGGTTTCGGTCATACAGTGTTCCAGCACCCATCCCCCCAGCAGTGCCCATTTCCTACCACCAACGTCCCCCGATTCTTCCCCCCCCCCACAGACTGCCTTTATGGCAAGTTCTTTATCGAAAGAAGGAAAAATTCTATGAGATTGTCTAAGATCCTTAATCGAAGTTTACAAAGAAAATTATTTTTCCTCATTTTTATTTGGTTGACATATTTGAGTGAAAAATATCCAGAAATTGTTCCTTTTTTCTCTTGGTACCTTATCCATAATAGCAATCTTGTTCAGAACCATTAATCTCTGCGCTTATACTCCAAACCTGTTATATTCTGTATAATAAAATTAACAGTGCCTATGAAAATGCTGTTGTTTATACCTAATTATTATTTTATTCAAACATAATACATAATTTTTAAAACATTTCATTAATCTCAACACTTGACATATCTTTAAGTCAGTGTCAACAATTTTCTTTATCATCAACTTTTCATAGATGTAACAGAAATGGAAAGCTTGATGAGCTATATAATATCCAAAATGACAACACTGGTGATAAACTATAAATGTAAGGGTAAAATATTAAAGTTCATATGAATAGTGAGCAAGGAATTTATAGTCTTGAAATATGCAAACAAAGAAGTCTTATATTGTGTCATTAAATAAAATGTATTTATATTTTAATATTACTATCACTATCTCACTATCTTCCCATTCATCATTTATTTGCTCCAGCGGTCACCAGTAATATCTCCATATGTCCTGTCTCATGCTAGTAGAGCCCAAGGGTATCTGCTTGCTCCAGGAACATAAAGAGCCTCAAACCATTATATTAGATCATGGGAATGACCTAATATAATTGTTACTGGTATTTGGCATATCAAATACGACACGGGCAGCTTGCCAGGCTTGCCGTGCGGGTGGCATACTCTTGTAGTCACCATTTTAATATAATAAACAGTAATGAATAGTAGCTATGTTCCTGATATAGCTAAAGAGTATAATATAATAGACATTTCCCCTTGGCTATTCAAATTGATCAATACAATGTAAGAAGGTATACACCTACTTTTAGAATGTAAAATAATCAGTCCTAGATTTCAGCAAATTAATCAGAACACTCAAAAAGGAGACAAGACATGTAAATTTTTCCCTTGATATTTTGATAATAAGTACATGTAAGCATTGATGTTAGAACACTGTACTTCCTCTATATATACAAATTTTGAGATCAGGCTATTTCAACTCACATTATTGATGAGAATATCTCTGACAGAAAACAGAATGAAAGAGAAGGTCACCAAGAGGATTTTCTGTGTGCTGACGATCACTGAGATAATCAGAGGGAAGGAAGCGAAAATTAAAAAGGGAGAGAAGGACAATTTGCAAAGAGAACCATAAGCATAAGCATAATCTTTAGGTGTGTGTGGAAAACGGAATATATATACTTGTGTGATGAAGACAGAACTAACTTTAGTAATAAAGCAAGTGGGAAGCTAGTGATAAACTTATACCAGTAGTTTAAATGGTGCAATGATAAAATTGATAAAGAATAAATATGAAACAGAAATGGAGAAATGGTCATTGAGCACATGAAATTTGCAAGACAGTGACAAGTGGATGCATTAAGAAGTGAAGTATATTGTCTTTGAAAATCAATGGAAACAATAGTAAGTACTGCCACTGGCAGTCTAATAAGGTAATTTAGTGTGTGTACATTGGGGCAATCATATTCTATTTTATTTTAATCTATTTTTAATTTATTCCAGTGAACTTTAGTTATTCATGGTTGGGTGTCAGGCATAGAGTGTTCCCACATCAATCCTATCACCAGTGTTCCACTGTCCTCCATAAATGACCCAGCTTCCCTCCCATTCTCCAGTCTGCCTCTGTTAGAAGCACTTTATATATATAAAACTTGGCACCGACTTTTAAGTATGTGACTGATACGCTTCGTGGATAACACTTGGCTACCTGTCATCCTCCTACACTCTTCCAGTGGAGCTTCACTCAACCCTTGTAGTTTTCCTTCCCTTTTCTACTATCCTACTCTCCATCACAGACTCCCAGCACTAGGCCAACCCCACCTCCCACACCCCTGCCACCACCACCTCCAACCCAGAAACTCCATCATCATTTTTCCTAGTGAAAACCATTTCCTATGTTCTTTGCTTCTACTAATTTAGGGGTATTTTCTACTGCCCTCCTATGCTGCTTTACATCCCGCATAAGAGAAAGCTCAGTTTATGCCTGTGTGTTTCCCTTTAATAACTCTATGTCATTCAACTCTAAGATGTATTCACATTCAAAAATTTGCAGGATTATTTACATTTGACCTTCTAACATGTTCTTACTGCTTTGGGACTGATACAATGGTCTTTATGGGAAATGATTGTTTATTGAGATAACATAATTTACAACTTTGCTGATGTCCTTTCACAGCTGCTTGGCTCCTGAATCACCTCTCCAACACTGCTTTAGGAATTCTACCACTATATTCCCACTATATTCCCAGAGTCCTTACCTGACACTAACTTTTTTTTTTTTTTTAGGATTCCTGATGCCTTTTTTTTTTTTGCTCACATCGCAGGGTTTGTTTGCTCTGGGGACTGTATAATCCCATTCTTTTTTCTTTTGAATTTTTGTATTAGCAAAATCATCTTGGATTTACCTTAAATTTTTTGACTCATTTCATTTAGCATAACATCTTCCTATTCCATTCAAGTTCAAGAAAACTGTAAAATTTATCTTTTCTCACAGCGGAGTAGTATCCATTATATATGCACTACACTCTTTACCCTCTCATCTACTGTTGAGTACGATGCTGTTTCCAGATGTTGGCTACTGTAAACAGTGCTGCAATGAACATGAGGATATATCTTTTCAATTTGTTTTTGTATTCTTTAGATAGATGCCCTGGAGTGGAATTGGTGGGTTATATGGACGTCTTTTGATGGTAATGTTTAGAGAAGTCTCCAAACTGTTTCCCCAAACTGAAGATACAACAGTCCCCCCAGATAGCTAGCAAGCATTTCATTTTCAGTATGTGTACTTATTATCTGTGGCCTTTTTCATATATTCTCACTGATTAGGTGATATTTCATTGTTTTTATTTTGTTTTCAATCATAATCAATGAAGGGAAAGATTGTTCATTGTGTCTGTTGACCATCTTATATATATATATAATTTGAAGAAATACCTGTTTATCTCCCATTTATATTGTCATAGGATTTGTTTCTTATTATTGTTGGACTTTGAAAGGACTTTGTGCATCTTAGAAATTAACCCTTCCTCTGGTGGATGATGTGAAGTATTTTCTTTGAATCAGTAGAGTTCCTTTAGAATTTAGGTTTTTTTTTATGTAATGTACAAGATTTTTAGTTTTGCTATACTCCCATTTATTTATTTCTTCTTTTATTTGCTTTTCCATTGAAGTTGCATCATTGAAGACACTCTCAGGTAAAAGTCTAGAAGAGACCTCTTCTATTTTCTAAATGTATTTTACATATGTATGTTTGCTAATAAAGCCTTAATTCATTTTGAGTTGACCTTTTTGAATAACATGAGATATTCAGGTCTAAATTCATTGTTTTACATATGCTTAGCCTAACAAACAAGCACCATTTGTTAAAGAGGCTCTCTTTGCTCCACCTCATATACTAATTTGTTGTAAGTAAGCTGTTTAGACACTGAAGGGATTACATCTGGGCTCTCAATTCAAGTGTTTGTTCTAAGAGTCTATCTTTTTTTCCTAGTATCAGATTTTGGCTATCGCAGCTTTAGAGTTAAAGTTGGGAATATAATGTATACCATAATTTTTGGTTCAAATTATCTTGGCTATTTTAGGAGTTTTATGATTCTATTTGAATTTTACAAGTGCTTTTCTATGTCGTTACACAATACTTTGGAAAATTTAAGGGAAATCACATTGCATCTCTAAATTCCTTTGAAGAAGATGGTTAGTTGAATCACCCTGATCTTTCCCTCTATGCTGTTTCCATTTCCGTTTGTTATCCTATTTCTTTCAGAAACAATTTATAATTTACACTAAATAGGTTTATCAACTTCTTTGTTAGATTGACTGCTAGAGATGAGGGGTTTTGACTTGACTAACCAGATAAGCACCCATTCGTGATCAAAACCCTTAACCTAAAGGGTACTATAGACCTTAGTTCAATATAATAAAAGGCAATGTACAAACAAACTTAGAGCTAACATCATCATTCAATGGGGAAAAAGGCAAGAAATAATCAGTACATTGACAGAAATATCTAAATACATATTATGGTATATAAATGTATAGCATTTATATTAATTGTAATGGGAAATTTTTTCAACTGCTGTAAAATATGAATTAGGAATATATTTTAAATATTCCCTGGAGTTATGAGTCATCCACAAAAATATATCAGGTAGATCTGTCAGGTCTCAGCAGTGTCCCTGATAGTATTGTGGTTCAGCGAAGTCCTCAGCTGCGTCTGAGACCAATGACGATTCCCCTGATCAAGTGACAAGTCCACCAGTTGTTGAACGTCTTCTTTTAGTCTGTTTTCTATCACTATTCACTCTTCTCACTCAGGGAACCTCTCTCTCTCTCTCACAACAGTTTCTCCAGCAGGCCCACTGGGATTCCTCTACAAGGCTCTCCAGCAGGGTCCCACTCTCTCTTCTCTCCCTCTGTCAGCAAACTCTCTTGTTCTGTCTCTTTCCAGCAAACTCCCTCCAGCAACTCTCTCTCATAAAGGCAAGTCCAGGATCTCACCTATTATATCTGCCCACTCTGGCTCAGAATCATGGACACTAACTATAAAGTTTTCTTTTTTTAACATTTTATTATACAACCATGAGATATACAGTTACAAAGATGTTCATAAGATGTTCATATTTGGGTTTTCGGTCATACAGTGTTCCAGCACCCATCCCTCCACCAGTGCCCATTTCCCACCACCAATATCCCTGATTCCCTCCCCTTTCCCTAGCCTGCCTATGTGGCAGGTTCTTAATTTCTTTCTCTTTCTCTTCTCTTTCCCTTCCACATTTAGTATTACAATACATACATTAAGAGGTTGTCATGTGTATCTTTTTGCCTGTATTTAATGCTGAGTTCTAGGTTGGTATCAACACTTTTGACAATTATTAGCACACTTTTCCATTCTCTGTATTACCTAGCCTCTGACTCCAACACGATTAACAATTTTCTTAACTGTCATTTTACAGCAGGGAGGCGCGGGGCTGTTAATCTAACATAGACCTAAAAATAAAAAATGAATTTTGATTTAAAAAAAGAAAAGAATATTTCTAAGATCATTATGTCAATATACTTGGGGAAAATTACGTGCTGTAAATAAGTGACATTGGTGATGGGGGATGGGCTCTGGTAGAGGGATGGGTGCTGGAACACTGTATGACTGAAACCCAAACATGAACATCACTGTAATTGTAAATCTCATGGTGGTATATTACATTTTTTAAAAAAAATAAGAAATTATAAAACAGTACTTGACATCTCTAATAAAAAAATCTCATGAAAGTAAAATTGCCTTTTTTTTATGCTACAACATTTTTTCTCCTTTTACATATATACCAAGAAGAATCAGAAGCCAGGAATGAGAAATCACACACCAGTAACCACATTCATCCTTCTGGGATTGACAGATGATCCACAAATAAATATTCTTATTTTTATAATGCTCCTTGTCACCTACATGCTGAGTGTTGTTGGAAACCTGACCATCATCATCCTCACATTTGTGGATGCCCACCTAAAAACTGCTATGTACTATTTTCTGCAGAACTTTTCCTTCCTAGAAATCTCATTTACATCTGCCTGTATCCCTAGATTCTTGTACAGTATAGCCACAGGAGATAGAACCATTACCTATAATTCTTGCATATGTCAAGTGTTTTTTGCAGACCTCTTTGGAATAGTTGAATTTTTTTCTTCTGGCAACTATGTCCTATGATCGTTATGTAGCTATATGCAAGCCCCTTCATTATACGATTATCATGAATCCTGTGGTATGCAAAAGACTTTTCATTGGTTGCTGGTTAATTACAGTGCTGCTCATAATACCACCACTGGGATATGGACTAACAATGGAATTCTGTGATTCTGAAATTGACCACTTTCTCTGTGATACTAATCCTCTACTAAAAGTCTCATGTTTTGATACACAGTTCATAGAGAAGTTGCTTCTTTCCTTCTCTGCATTTATTCTACTAGTGACTCTCACATTTGTGCTCTGGTCCTATGGAAGTATCATTCACACGATTCTTGGGTTCCCCTCTGCTCAGCAAAAGAAAAAGGCATTTTCTACCTGTTCCTCTCATATGATTGTGGTTTCCATAACTTATGGCAGCTGTATCTTCATCTATATCAAACCTTCTGCCAAAGATGAAATGGCCACTAATAAGGGGATATCAGTATTGGCTACTTCCGTCTCCCCCATGTTAAATCCATTCATTTACACTCTGAGAAACAAACAAGTGAAAAAATCCATGAATGACTTTGTTAAAAAGCTACTACTCTTCGCACCACAGAGATATCAAAAGGGGTTAAGAATCTTGCCTTGCACATGATCAGAGTTGCCCCAAGCACAGCTGAGAATCAATCCTGAAAGCAGAGCAAGCAGCTATTTGGGTTTTTTCTTTTTTTGCTCAAAGAAATAACATTTCTGGAATTCTATATATGGCAAAAAAAAAATCCAAACGTGAATTTAAATGATACCAAGGCTTTCTAGTGTGTGGCCTTCATTGTTTCCTCAGCTTCTGATAGTCAGATTTAACATGTAAGGAATATGTTAGTGGGCCACAGGATTTAGTATACTTAAAAGTTATAAGTTATAAAATATTTTACAGATATTAATAATAAAGGCTGAATTGATCAAAGAGGCAGTACTGTCCATTCCTTGCCCACAGTCAATGGTCCCCTGAGTACCACCAATCACGATCCCTTAGCACAAAGTCAGTAGCAACCCTTCTGTGCAGTTCACAAACAAACAAAAATAAAGGAGTCGACATATTTGGTTTTGATTTTCTCAATAGTTGCCTTGAATTGCATTGTGCAAATGGTGGGATTCTAAAGCACTGATCCATAATTGTGATGAAGCCTCTTTATTAGGTCCTGAAATTATCAAACAAGATGATAGGATTTAGTTGAATGGGTATTAAGAGTACACTAGTGTAGGTTTATATTTTTAAATAATAAATGAAAAATTAATATTAAGATATTGATTGTAAAATAATGATGCATTTATCTTGCTTCTGAACATTTTCTAAAACCTTAATTATATCTCTGTATGCTATTTAAAGTGTATGCAATGTAGACTTATTTTGCAAACTATACAAAATAATTGACTTCTATCTCTAACATATCAATTTTACAATGTTTCCAAAGTCATGGTATAATATAATATTGTCTATTATCATTTTTAAATTGGTAATAGAAATAAAACAATGAGTATCTCACATCAAAGAGTCATCACATTCTTCAAGTAATATAATCACTTGTATCACTTATCTTCCTGTTGTTCATCAATTTGCTCAAGTGGGCACAGGTAACATATCAGTACCACGAGCTTGTGCAGCCCAAGGGTATAACTATTACTTTAGGTCATGGGAATGAGGTCTGTAATTGTTACTAGTTTTTGGAATATCAAATACGACACAGGTAGCTTGCCAGGCTTGCTGTGCGGGTGGTACACTCTCAGTAGTAAACTCTAATCTCATGCATTTACTGATTAAATGCAAAGGGGCGAGATCGGCTTTTCTCTTGAGTGGAGTTCTGACCAGCTGTGGAGTCCGGATGTTGAAAATGACTGCCCTCATGGTTGGGGGTTCCTCTGGCTTCTTGCAAGGCTCTACTGGGATGGCTGGCCAGGGCTAGAACCCACCTTCCCTCCCGGGTTCCTCATGATCCGCTGAGCACAGGGAGAGCCGGTAGCGGCTCTGGACCCATGTATCTGAGTAAGGTACTATAATTGTTAATTATATACTTTCATGGAGAATTATAGCTTTTGTAATTTTCTTGATTTTTATGCCCAAAGGATCCAATTGAGAGTGAAAATGAAAACAAACAACACACAAGAAAGAGTTTCTGAAAACAAGTGCAGCCAATGGGATAAATGATCAAATGGCTATTTACTTACAGTAAAACATCCCTTGGTTACATTTTAGTAAAATGTATTATGGATTTCTAATGTGCAACTCATGTAATGTCTGATGTCTAATGGGTAATGTCTAATAGAACTGAAGTCATTAAATATATGTGAGAGGAATCCTTGTTTAGGAGACCCCTCCTATAACATGGCAGGTTCCCTGCCCTCCTTTAACTTTCCTGTGATAAAGTTTTTTCTAAAAAAAAGCATATATATGTGTATTGTTTATATATACATTTGCTTATATTTAGGTTTGATGAAACTGCATAGAAATTTAGACTCTCGTCTTGCATATGACCATTCCACGTTCATTCCCAGTGCCACGTGTGAGCACAGAGTCAGGAGTAAGGTCTAAGCAATGGTGGGAACAGCTCAATAATAATTTTAAAAAGTTGATATAAGGGTAACACATTTAGCTCAAGGAGGTTCAGTACGTCGTTTGCGTGCTTCTAGACTTTAGTAGTATCATGGCCTCCTGAGCACTGCTAGTTGGAAACCTAGTGTTGAATGGTCAATATCCACTCAGGCCAATTATCACTAAGAGTAACAATAAACTATGGACAAAGAAATACTTGTTTTATTAATAAATAATATTAGTTTAATAGAATCGTGTGACATTAATTTCACAGTGTTTTAATTTATTTCACTGACCACTAAAGAGAAAGTGGAAGATCTCGTCATTTTAAGATATGTTCAGAGATGAGCTAATAAATTTGATTCTGTAATGTGTCAGTAGTTAAAGGCCAACCTAGTGGGTCAAATCTAAAATATTGTACTACGAGGAATCAGAGTACCTTGAGTAGGATACTGCCTTGCATGTGACCAACATAAGTTTAATTCCCAGATTCCCATATGGTCCCCTGAGCACATCCAGGAGTAATTTCTGAATGCAGTGCCAGCAGTAACCCCTGAGCACAATGGGTGTGCCCACCTCCATCAAAAAATGAAAAGAAACACTGTGAAATAGAACAATCTAGATCAATTATCCTTTGGGAGTAGTTCTGTGAGTTATTAAAAATATTTTTAAAAACTTGTGATTAAGCAAACCTTGATGTTTATAAGTCACCAAAGATTTTTGGAAATTATTTAAGTAGACAAAACTTGAAAATAATTATTGTTAACACTTCTGCAAATATTTATTATATTTATATTTCTTTAAATTCCTTGCAACCAGAAGTTATGTTTACATCGTATATATGTACTGGTGAGATTTTAAGCAAATTCAGTTATGCAAAATGTTAATATGAACTTATTAAAAATATCATAATAAAACATTTTATTTTTTTGTATTTGGGCCAGTGTAACTGTGCTTTCAAGATCGATGTTAGCAGCACTCAAGGGACTATGTGGGAGGGTAGCATTTACAAAGGTCAAGTGCAATGATTTACACTCTATCTTTCTGGATGATACTATGTATTTGGTTTTTTCACTGTTTTTTGTGAGGGGTGTGGAGTGGGCCATACCCAGCTGTGCTCAGGTATTACCACTGACTCAGTGTTTAGTGATTACTTCTAGCATTACCCGGGAACCATATGCAGTGCTGGGTATTGAAGATGTGTCAGCCATAGACAAGGCAAGCACCTTAGCAATGCCAAACAATCTCTCAGCACATCTCATGTTTTAATCTTCAAGATTTGCTCAATTTTAAATTTGATCAATAAATTCAAGCTAGCCTATATTTGTTAAGATAATTCCAGTTTATATGAAATTGAAAAACACTTTGTCTTACTTATAATTTTCAAAACTTTTTAGAACATTGTTTTATATTTATATAAATTTTACTAGTTATATTTATAACTAGTAAAATTCATTTTTAGGTACCACCAAGAGAGTATCACATATTTAAAATTACATTAACTTATATACAACATATAAAATTACAATAACTTATATACAACATTAACTTATATACAACTTATATACAAAACAAAACATGGAATGTTTCTTTTATATTGCTTAAATATTTTTCTGTAATTTGAAAACCCACTTCAATATCACTTATCACTTGAATCACGTTATTCATCGATTTGCTCGAGCGGGGCGCTAGTAACATTTCCATTGGACCTATCACGTGCCAATGTAGCCCAATGGCATCTGGTTGATTCAGGAATATGAAGAGCCTCAAACCGTTCCTTCAGGGTCTTTACAAGGAAGTCTGACCATATTGTAGGTGGGCGGCCACGTGATCTTTGACGTCCCGTGGGATCCAGTCGGTAATGGCTCTAGTCCAGCGGTTGTCTCCAAATCGCATTACATGTCCAGCCCATCTGATTTTCGATGCCTTGGCAAACGAGACAGCGTCCCTGATTCTGGAATAGCGACGGAGATCCAGAACTCCGGATTCCTTCTCTCACTTGAGTGAGGCGTGATATTCCAAGCATAGCTCTTTCGATGCCTCTCTGGGAGACCCGAATAGCATTCTCATCCTGCTTTCGTAGGGCCCAGGTCTCTGAGGCGTATGTTAATGCAGGGAGAATGGTGGAGTCAAAGAGATGTGCCCGGAGCCGGAGGTTCTTTGTCCTTTAGCTATTTCTTCGATGCCTTTGAAGGCATTCTATGCCGCTCTCTTCCTCCTGCGCAGCTCAGGTTTTAGGTCGTTCATCATGTTGATTTCTCGACCTAGGTACACATAACTGCTGCATTCAGAGATGTTTGTTCCATTGAGAGTGAATGGGGCCTCAGGAACTAGTTCATTCTTCATGAACACTTCAA